>KV744823.1:74704-176952 GCA_001692735.1 Lepidopterella palustris CBS 459.81 | reverse complement strand
CACCAGCAGAAGCAGCGGAGGCACCAGCAGAAGCAGCGGAGGCACCAGCAGAAGCAGCGGAGGCACCAGCAGAAGCAGCGGAGGCACCAGCAGAAGCAGCGGAGGCACCAGAAGAAGCAGCGGAGGCACCAGCAGAAGCAGCGGAGGCACCAGCAGAAGCAGCGGAGGTACCAGCAGAAGCAGCGGGGGAACTAGTAGAAGCGGCGGAGGCACCAGCGGAAGCAGAATCAGCGGAGGCACCGGTAGAAGTAGCAGAGCCACCGGCAAAGGCAGCGGAAGCACCGGCAGAAGCAGCGGAAGCACCGGCAGAAGCAGCGGAAGCACCGGTAGAAGTAGCGGAGGCACCGGTAGAAGCAGCGGAGGCACCGGTAGAAGCAGCGGAGGCACCGGTAGAAGCACCAGCAGCGACAGGCAATACCGGTGATCCTGGTGATGAGAAACACGACGAAGAGATTGTAGTTCCCAACGAGAAACATGTTTCTGCTCCAGCAGTGACCGCTCCTGAGGAATCTGCTCTTGCCGACAAGGGACCCGCTCCGCCAACGAATGAAGAACAAGTTCCTCTCGTGGACGAAGAAGTCGCGGCTCCTGTACAGGAATCCGCCATAAGCGACGAACAATCTCCTACTCTTAAAGAACCTGCCGCAGCTGAAGAGCCAACTTCAGTCCTTGAATCACCTTTGGAGACTGGAAAATCTTCCGCCGAACTCCCAATGCCGGAAGTTGAGGATCTCGCACCACCATCTGAAGCTGCGCCATCTGATGAGACTCCATCGACTCAGGAGCCTAAGGAAGAGGCTAGCAAAGAGCTAATGTCAGAGCCTGCTGCTGAGACAAAGGAGACTTTAGACGAAACTCCTGCTGAGCTGGAGGTAGAGCTAGTTACTGCACCTGAGCCAGGGAAAGTACCAGAGCCTACCGCTGAGACAAACGAGATTTCAGAGGAAACTCCCACTGCACTAGAGATAGAACCTGCTACTGAACCAGACGCAAATCCAGACGAAACTCCCTCCCAAACTTCTGTAGAGGAGCCAACTGCAAACGAAGAAGAAGTCAAAGTAAAGAATTCGACGCTTTGCGAATCACTTGCTGATACTTTCCCAGAGGAAGCTCAGCAGGACGCGGAAACGAAGCCGGAAGAGCCTGCTGCAGTGCCAGAGCCAGCAGATATTGAAGAAGCGGATCAAACTGAACCAGAGCCTTCCCCAGAGCCTGCCAAATTGAAAGAAGAGGAACCAGCAACAAAGGAGGACCCAGCAGTTGAGGAGTTGAAGGAAGAAACACCACTAGCAGAATCCGAAGAGCAAAAACTGGAAGAACCCGGAGACAAGGTGCCTGCGAAAGAAGCAGCTTCTGGGCCTCCTGATGTTCCGAAAGAGGAAGATCCTATCGAAGCTCAAGAGGATGAACCTAAAGAAGAACCCAAGGAGGAAGTTACTGAAGGGCATGAGAAGGAGCCGACTGATGAACCCAAAGCTGATGCACCAGCATTTGTGGAGTCAGAGCCAGAATCTCCTACCGAAGAACCTCAGCCAGAGATAAAAGAAGCAGAAGCAGCCTCTACAGAGCTGGAAGCCCCTGCTGATGCACCCATCGATGAACCACCGGCAAAAGAACAACAAGGAGATGAACCAAACCCTGAGCCTGCCGCGGAACCTGTTGTTGAAGAACAGAAAGTAGAAGAAACATCGGCTGAAGGAGTAGCGATGGAGGAGCCCGCAGCCGAAGAGCCAAAAGCTGAAGCACCAGCTGTTGAGGAGCCTGCACTCGAAGTGTCAGCGGTCGAGGAGCAAATGCCCGAAGAACCCATTTCCGACGAGTCAAAACCTGAAGAGCCTGCCGCCGAAGAGGTAAAGACTGAAGAGTCGACACCTGCAGAGGAATCAGAAAAAGCCACAGATCTGTCTGCAGAAGAAACATCACCTCCACCTGCAGAAGAAATAACGCCTCCACCAGCAGAAGAAATCCCAACTCCACCCGTACAAGAGACACCACCTCCGCCAACTGAAGAAATGCCACCTCCACCAGAAGAAGAAATGCCACCTCCCGCAGAGTCAGGATCAACTGAAGAGGCGAAAGAAGTTGAAGGACCTACTGAAGACCACAAACCTGAGGATTCCGAGGAAGTCAAAGCTGTTGACCCTCCGCCAGTGAAGTCTACTCCAGAAGAGCCAAAAGCTGAGGATCCTCCGGAGCCAGTGGAAGCTGTTGCAGAAGAGCCAAAAGCTGAAAATCCTCCTGCACCAACCGAGGAACCACCGGCTGAAGGAATACCCAAAGATGTACCTGAGGGCCCAAAAACACCGCCAAACGAGTTTGATATAGTCGATGAGCCAGCATCACCACCGTCGCCATCAAAGGGAAAGGAGAAAGAGAAGCGTTCACGACGGCATTCTCATTCTACGAGACATGCACCACGAAAGAGGCGTGAGAGTGATGCAAGTGCAGGTGGAGTATCGATAATAGCAGCGGCAAGAGCAGTCGGCAGTTCTGGAAAGAGTAAGAGGAGAGATAGTATGACGAGTAAAGACTCTGGCAAGGTGAGAGAGAAGGTTAAGGAGGTTGTTAAGGAAAGCAGCAAGGAGAAGGAGAAGGTGAATGAAGACATTAAGGAAAGTAGCAAGGGGAAGGGGAAGGAGCGGTCTTCGCATAAGCATAAAGATGCAGATAAAGAAGCGAAACGCCGCGCTATTCTAGCTGCCGAAGAAGAGCTTGAGCGCCGTAAACGACGCGAGGAGCGAAAGGCGGAGGATGCTAAGCTTGCTAAACAAGAAGTTAAAGCTCAGCAGAAACGTGAGGATGATGAGAAGAAGAAGTCCGAGGAGGAGAGGCGACGGAGGCATGAAGAACGCAGGGCTCTCAGGAAAGCAGAAGAAGAGAGATTGAAAAAAGAAGAGGAAGAGCGCCTAGCGAAAGAAGAAGAGGAACGAAAAATTAGGCATGAGAAACGACGACGCGAGCATGAGGCAAAAAAAGAGGCCCAAAGGGAGGCTCAAAGGGAGGCTCAAAGGGAGGCTCAAAGGCAAGAAACGCTTAAGCGCGAAGAGGAAATGGCACGAGTTGCTGAAGAGGAAGCACGAAGACGACGACGTCACGAGAAACGCAAGTTCGAACGTGAAAGGGAAAAGGAGAAGCGGGCAGAAGTCATTAAGCCGGAGGACAAAGTACTTGAACGACCTGTAACTAGAGACGCAGCTCGCCGCGCTGCTGAAGAAGAGTCTGAAGTTGCTCCGGAATCTCCTGTTTCGCCAGTTCTCATTCGTGCGGCAAGCCGAAGACACACAGGTCTCAGTGACCGCGACCGCCCCCGCGACCCTTCACCCTCCCAGCAGAGAACGCGAAGAAACAGCTTACTTGGCGGATTCTCTCTCTTTGGCCGCTCAAAAACGGACCCGGTCGTCCCTACAGCCAAAACAATAAAGCCAACTTCGAGAGTCAAGACGGACCCTATCGCTCCCTCACCACCGGCGGCACTGAGAGGTCTGGCGAAGGAGAAGGAAAGGCCCTCAAGCAGCAAACACAGTTCAGGAGGCAGTCATGGCGAACGAGGGGAGCGGCTGCATCATCGGCATCGACACTCACATCATCACCACCACCACACAATGACGCCCGAAGAAGAAGCGGAATACAGGGCTAGAAAGGAAGAACGCAGAGCCGCGCGTGCTGCTAAAGAAAAAGAGGCTGAAATGGCAGGCGGCGTCCCCGTTGCTGTCGAAGTAGCAGTTGTGGACGAAGCACCAAGAAGTCCAAACGTCATTGCGGTAGTCGGCTCGGCATCTTCAGGTGAGCGTCGCCGCACAGCGGAGAAGTCTAGCAGACGTATGTCAGTCACCGAGAGGCCGAGGACCGGACGTACGGAGAGTGATCGGCCTAAGTCTACGCGTGTTGAGGAGAGGCCTAGAGTTTCGAGAAGGGAGACGGAGAAGAGAAGGAGTAAGAAGGATGAGAGTGGGTTTGGGGGCTTTTTGAGTGGGCTAAAGAAGATGGTTAAGTAGTTTGATTACAGCGTTTGCATAACATGATTAATGATTAGCATGACTTTCGGGGACTGGCATTGGTGGGGGCGTAGCGTTTGAATTTCTTTGGTTAGACGGGCGGATATCTGTATTTTTATAACTGTATGAGTGCGATGGGTACACCCATGGATGGTACGGAGCATTGGGGGATTGGGAATTAAAGATGACGAAATTTGAGAGGGCTGTATGTATATGTTTATGAGGTTATGGGGATAGATTTTGGAGGTTTGAGGATCTCTTTCGGTGTTCATATTCTTCGATTCTTGTCGGTAGTATTATTATTAATGCCTCATGAGTTTTTGCATTTTACTTTTCGAGTTTACACATGGCTTATTGACTGAATCCTGTCAAACTCGCTAGTTTCCACTCCAAACCTTGTCTTTCCACCACACAACCTGATTTCAGACTCAAAAGCCCACTCTCCACCTGATCTAAATTCCATAGGTAATCCAAATCCCATTATTGGAATTTGAATAATGCACTGAAATGGTTTCGTACCCTCCAAACATCGGCATCCAGTTAAAAAGTTACCAGATTGGGACTTTTTTTACTAGGCCCCATTTGGTATAACGTGACGGACTTCTCCCGTTGGTTGCTGGGTTTGTAAGCGGGACGAAATCTTGGCAGCCGAGAAATTTGACCTCAACCCGCACTCTTCTATCCAAAGCCCACTGTCAGGATTTAACCGTCAAACCGTCAAGATGGGTGTGCACAAAAAGGAAACCTCGCGGAAAGCGAGGGAGGGTAAGACTGGGGATGGTATGCGCAATGTCAAAGTCAAAGGCGTAAGTGGGCCTGGAAAATTTGAGATAGGATCGGACTGCTAATAAAATTGCAGGAGAATTTCTACCGGAGCGCAAAGAAGGCAAAGACGTTGAAGATGTTCAAGGATGGAAAGCCGCAAAGGAATGCAGATGGTGAAATTGTAAGCTTTCTTTTTACACAGAGCAATCATTAGACTCAATTCATTGCTGACAACCGATTAGACGAAAGCCGCTTCCTTCCAATCTCGCGAACGTCCTACTGCCCGTATAGAGCCCAATCGAAAGTGGTTCAATAGTACCCGAGTGATCAGTCAAGACGCTCTCGAATCATTCCGTGGAGCTGTCGCCGCTCAAGCAAACGATGTCCACTCATACCTCCTCAAGCAAAATAAACTGCCAATGAGCTTGATACGCGATACACCAACGAAGAATGGGCTGAAGCAGCATGGAGCTAAAATTACTGTGGAGGCAGCCCCGTTCAGCGACACCTTTGGACCCAAGGCCCAGCGTAAACGAGTCAAACTTGACTTCAGTTCCCTCGAGGATCTCGCTGGAAAGACAACTGAAATGCACGATACGTACCTTGAGCGATTGGAGCAGGCAAGGCTTCTTTCTGGGATTTCTATGGATACGGATAATGAGGGTATTAATGATGGAGCCCTGACGGAAGCACGCGAGCCGATCTTTTCGAAAGGTCAGAGCAAAAGAATCTGGAATGAGCTCTACAAAGTAATGGATTCCAGTGACGTTATTTTACACGTTTTAGATGCTAGGGATCCCCTAGGTACAAGGTGTAGGAGTGTCGAAAAGTATGTCTCAAGTTGTTCAATTGGAGAAGACTTACTGATTCGTGCGTAGGTACCTTAAAGAAGAGGCGCCTCACAAGCATCTAGTATTTATTCGTAAGTAATACCACTATCGCTCTCTCACAACGTCTGAAACTAATTTTTGGCAGTGAACAAAATAGATTTGGTTCCTATGAGAGTCGCTGTAAGTATAATCCCACTTGTTCCCTCTTGCCCATGGCCATGCATCAATACATCCCATCGTTAAGTCAAGGCTCCTTCCTGCATTCATTGCAAGTTCTATGGATGGAATCTGTTACAACTTTGGAAGATTGATCTGGACCCGTTGCTCATAGCCGTTATGGTTGTGCGTTGACTAAATCGCCGTTCTGGTAATTGGTCTCAAGGGTTTGTGAATGGTTCGTTTGAGTTGAGCTCCGCCTCCGCTTTCGAGTGGCTTGTGGTGGTCCTCTTAGTATCGTCTCCATACATATCATCTCTGCTTTCGTTGGCATAGTTTTATTATCTTATGATATTCTCCACTCATTGGTTCCATGGCTGACATATCGCTTTGAAATAGGCTGCCTGGGTTCGTGCACTAAGCAAAGAATACCCTACCCTCGCCTTTCGCGCCTCAATGAACAACAGCTTCGGCAAAGGTTCACTTATTGGACTCCTCCGCCAATTCTCCTCCCTCCATTCCGACCGCAAACAGATCTCAGTTGGTGCCATTGGCTATCCGAACACTGGCAAGAGCTCTATCATTGTGAGCCACACCGGAATTTTGAATTTCAACGGAGAATACAACTAACACTTTCACAGAATACTCTTCGTGCCAAAAAGGTGTGCGTTGTGGCGCCTATCGCTGGCGAGACGAAAGTGTGGCAATACGTCACCCTCATGAAGCGGATTTACTTGATCGACTGTCCAGGCATCGTCCCACCAAACAAATCAGACACAGACGAAGAGCTCCTTCTCCGCGGTGTAGTACGTACAGAAAACATCGAGCACCCAGCTCAATACATCGACGCCGTACTCGCCCGATGCCAACCCCGCCATATCCAACGAACATACGATATTAAAGGCTATAAGGATTCTACAGACTTTTTAGAACAACTTGCGCGGAAAGGTGGCAGGCTGCTGAAGGGTGGAGAGGCTGACGTAGATGCCTGCGCGAAGATGGTTATCAATGACTTCCTGAGGGGCAAGGTGCCGTGGTTCACGCCGCCGCCGCTGCTGGAGGGCCAAGAGGAGATGGGGAGCATTGAGGGGAGGGATGGTAGGCTCGGGGAGATGAATCGGAAGAGAAAGAGGGATGATGCGGAGTCGACGGTAGCGGGTGGCGAGGTCGATGTTACCGCTGACATTGAATATGCGGGTGTGAAAGGTGCTGTAGATGAAGAGAATGAAGCAGATGAGGCCGAGGAAGAATTCGAGGGCTTTGATGGGGAGTCTGAGGATGAAGGCGACTCTGTCGAGGTTGAAGATACTGACGACGGTGAGGGCTCCGATGGCTCAGCCAACACTCTCGATGAGGATGATCTCGAACGCGATACGGCTACTCTGGTCGCTGGTGATGACTCAGTGGATGAGGATAGCGAGGAAGTCGAGAAGGAAGTCGATATCATAACGAAGGCACTATCACAGGCAAGGAAGCGGAGGCGAAAATATTAGTTCCTTATTCAGCTAGCTAGATGAAAATTAAGATACCCTTCCTCAAGCCCCCCGGGACCAACTCGACAAGTCAAATGCCATCGCTTCCACTTGCATCCTCACCTCTGCTCCGCATGGCCGCGGTTCGTCGTGCGTTCAAATTGCATCTTCGATAAATAGAACAAGAGAAGATTATAGAAGACAGAGTATCCGGTTCTCTACAATGCTAGATACATTTACATTACTCTTCTCGTCGCCACCTTGAGAGGCCAGCTCACCTTTGCAACACCAAAACTCTATCGCCATGCCATGCCATTACCTCACTTCACACGCTCACCTCTAAGCCTGAATCAGTCTTGGTCTCACGAAGCATCATCGAAGACACAAAGGTGTGAAGAAAATACGAGTTTATTAGCTGGACAGCTTAATACAATTTCTGCGCCCCGTCTTCCCTCCCTCGCATTGCCAGCAAACAGCTCCCTACGCTAAACACCAAACCCCATCAACATGTCACCGCTTCACCACGCCTCGCATTCCTAGAAAAGACAACTCCGCATTCAAACCACCAAAGTCCTTCGCGATATCAGCCCCCACCTCATGTCGCATCGCCAGAAAAGACAGCTCAGCACCTAAACACCAAAGTCCATCGGCATTCAACCGCTCCATCTCACGTCGCATTCTCAGAACTCAGCTCACCGAAGAAAATACCAAAGCCTATTGTGGCATTACCAACCACCTCGCTCGACGCTCCCATCCGAATGATTGCAAGAAACATAAAAGACATCAAGAAAAAAAGAGTTCGCCTTGGTTTCACCTGCAAGCAGGCTACTCGTCCTCAGCACTACGTAGAAGTGCGAACTCACCGCTGAGGTTCTCCACTGCAAGACTACAGACTACTACAACACAGGCCAGTCTTGCCATTTCCCAGCCGCCTTGCCGGCACCGTACCCCAATTCGGATTGTAGTTGCGCAACATAGAGCGACTGTTGAAATGCTCTACCCCCGAAAGCCTTCGCTATGAATGACATGCGGTGCAATGTGCCACCCATTCCAGCAACCCGAGATACACCTTCCGTTCCTCATCTGCTGAGCTAAGCAGGCGGCGTGACGATTGCACCGTGTTATCATCGACTAACCAAAGGAATAGTTTTGAGTGGGTGCCTGTTGTAGGGAGCGTGCTTGATTATACCCTTTTATATGCCTTTTAAGAGAAGTGAGCTCCCTCTTGGTTTCGCCACTGGATCATAAATGAGCCCCCTGGGCACTCGTCCTAGACCACCACGCAAAGGTGCGGAACTAGGGCCAGGTATGAAATTAACGAGGGGGGATGACTGAGTGGATGAGGGTCGAAGAGAATCGAGAAGACATGACAAAGGAGAAGAGAAATGTCAAATGCGAACGAGTTGGGTGAGCCTGCCCCCAAAGAACGAATCCACTAACGCAGCACTCAGTAGAGGCCAACCACCCACAAAGTGGGCAACGCCAATTCTTCGCTCCTTCACGCAAGCGCAAAGTCACGACCCAAGCCTCGTGTACCCATGCAGCCGACCGAAGCCACCGCCTGGAACCACCCTCGAACTTCCGAACAAATGACACTGATTTGGTGCATCTGAGAGAACTCAGAAGTGAGAATCGGCCAGATGCCAGTCCCCCGAGTCTGATCGCGAACGAAGACTACAGCTGACATAGAAAGAAAAGTCATGCAGACCCAAACGCCACACCCTACCTCCCTAAACGTCACGTGGATTACGAACGGCATTGCCTAACGTTTCTTGCCCTCAGAACCCGCGCGAGGGTGGAGAGTATAATTTATCTACACCAAACGGTAGTGTAACGTGTCAAGCAGCAATGACAGCCTGGTACTCCTCGGTCAGAGAAGTTCAGCCCTCGAGGAACCAGTACATCACCCCCTAGTCCGATGTACGGCCACCTCCCACGCGAGGGTGGGACTATATTTGTACAATATGCGGCCCGAGGTCAGACGCTAAAACGGTAGCAATGAGCCAACTCCCGTGAAGATGAGACCCTAAGCCTGGGAATCCCCAATCGGCGGCTACGCTTGATCGGCATGTTCTGAAGGGAAAGGGGAATGAACGAGCATGAGAGACAGACAAGTCGACATAAGAAAGAGAGGATGTGAAGACAGACGTTACGTAATGTAATGAAGGCGTGATGAAGGAAGAGAGATAATGTCATGAGAAAGATGACCAAGGCATGACAATGCATGCCGGAGTCACGTGACTCATGATGCGACCGACCGCGGATGAGGTTAAGTGAGATGAAGACCGACGAACCCCACCTTCTCTTCTGCGAAATCTCGCCACCCTGCTTGCGAGTAAGCCTGTGAGCCACGGACATCAGCTTGAGGGTGTGAAGAGATGGAATGAGTTGAAGACATACCTTTTGAATTGCTCTGTTCAGCCTGTCCTCCGCAAGGCCTTGACGCTCTGCATGCGAGTGAGCCTGCGAGTGATGGACGTGTTTTCGCGAAGTTAAAGGAGATTTGTAGGCGCGTCAGAACTTCAGCGAGTGAGTGCGGAGAGGAGGATTGGGCTGAAAACGTACCTTTTGCCATGTTCACATGAGCTTCTACTCCTCGCACTTCCCAGCCCTATCTTGCGAGCAAGTGACGGGCGTAATATTGCGACGTCAAATTAGAGTCTCAAACGCGTCAGCTGATGAGTACAAAGAGGTTGATTAGGCAGAAGACGTACCGTTCCCTGATCATCTTCCTTCGTGAGGCTCACTGCCCTTCTTGCGAGTGAGCCTGCGAGTGACGGACGCGATGCTGTGATGCCACGGAAACATTTCGGAAGACATGTCGAAATGTTTTGAAAGGATACATGAGATAAGAGGAACATGTACGAAGGTGAAAGGAGATGAGTTTCACCTTTGAGGATTGTTGAAAGAGGTGGAAGAGTTGAGTGTGAGGATGATGGAGGAAGAGAGAAGAGAAGAGAGGAAGGGCGGCCTTAAGTACTTCGACTTTATTGGCACCAAGTGGCCAGGTTTCCGTCATTCCACCTTCAATTTGATTTTTGTGGAAAGTGCGAGAAGCGGGGTGTAGGTGAATGAAGTCGAGAGGGTCTAACGTACCGATCGGGGCATCGCGAGGCCCCGGACTGGAATATGGGAGACCGAGGGTGGATTAGATCTGCATGAAGCTCAATGCCTAGCGAGAGGCACGATCTTGGGCTTGCTTGGTGGCATTAATCAAGTGCTTCTACATCATGAGGGCGCTGGAAAGGGCGCTGGCAGCGGAGCTGAAGCTGAAGCTGACGGGCCGGCCTGCGCAGATCTCGCCAGCCACCCTGAACGGAAGGGGAAAGAAGCGGACAGGCGTACAACAGCTACATCCAAGAGTGTCACATGAGGGCAAAGACCATGATCAATATGGCTGGTTTACGAGGCTTCAATGGCTCCAGGAGTGTGTTGTTGGCAATTCGATATATTTTCTATAGCTACCGATCCACCTCAATCCGCCCTCATGCTACCCCGCCAAAGCACACAGTGAAAGTACAAATCTTGACCATCTCTCCGACGACTACAGAAAGCAGCCTTTACCATCACTCACGCGAAGACGATTCCATTCTTCAACGTCCCGATGCCGCTGACCTCGACCTCAACCTCATTCCCAGGCTTCAAGTACCGCGGTGGCTTCATTGCAAAACCCACACCTAGAAATACGAATCAGCCATGCTCGCTTTTATCCTCAAATGCCTCCTATTTCCTCCTTCCCATCACATCCTCCTCGAATCGAGAACAACAAGACTACGGTATCCACCAGGGAAACCCAGGACAAACTCACCAGACGGTGTACCTGTCATAATCACCGTCCCCTTCGTCAGCGTGGTCCCCTGACTACAATAAGACACTAAATACGGAATCTTAAAGCACAAGTCGTCGATACTTTCACTCTGCCTCACCTCACCGTCCACCCTTGTCGTCAAATACAATATGCTAGGATCAGGTATAACAACAGAAGACACAAGACATGGGCCGAGAGGGCAGTAGGTGTCGAAGCCTTTGGAGAACCCCCATTGCGGCACGCCACCGGCGAGGGCAGGGTCTCTTTGGAGCTTTCGCGAGGATACGTCGTTGCCGCAGGTGTAGGCGGCGATGTAGTTGTAGGCGTCGGATTCGGAGACATCTTTTGCGTCTTTGCCGATTGTGAAGCACTGTGTGGTCGTTAACGAAGCGTCAATCTCAGAAGCGTACTTGAGTTAATGTTGTGGCGCCTAGTGGAAGAGAATGGAAGAGCGGAAGACCATGGGATAGATGGGACGTGAGGTAGAGGGAGAGCGTTTACCAGCTCGCCTTCGTAGTCCGCCTGGTCATCTTGGCATAACCTTGGCACTACAATTGGGGCGCCATGGTCGTTGATGGTCGTGTTGGCTTTGATGAAGATGGAAGGAAATGGCGGTGGTGTGCGACCACCTTCTTTGACTGTTAGACATGTTAGCTACTCGTACTAATCCAACTCTTCAAATGATGAAAGCACATATGAAATCCACACCCTCTAAACGTTAAGATAAACACTTGGAACCCTTCTCTTAACGCCAAGAAAAAATCACTCGATATCAAATCCCGAGAAGCCAAGCCACACCCAGACACCTTGCCCAACAAGAAGCCATAAAACCTACTATGCTTCAAAAAGTTCAACCCAATACACCTCACAATCGGAACATCCTCCCTTGCCAGCGGGCCCAGTAGTTTCTTCACTACCGCAATCTCATCTGTGACCAGTGTCTTCCCCGTCTCGTCGTAGATGTCCTCGCCCTGGATGACCTTGGCGTGCAACTTTGATGCTTCGGTCGTTTGGCCAATGTCAAAGCCTGGGGAGGGCAGGATGGGCTCGCCGCGCAGAATGCGGTTGTCGGTTGAGATGAAGCGGATTAGGCGGGTCCAGGCGGGCATTGTCGCGCTGGGGGCAGATGGTGTTAGGGTAGGGGTTGTGCAGTTGGAGTGGCTGGAGTGGCTGGAGGGGTAGGAAGAAGAAGGTGAGGGTTGATGTTGCGGGGACTCGGGGAAGTGACGGGGACATGGCGGCAGAGAGTTGTATATATTGGTTAGGCAGGCCAATACGGTTGAAATCCCGGTAATGCAAGCTCTAAAATGAATGGTGAGTTCGCATCTATCGACAGAGATTATGGTTTTTGCTCCAACGAACTTGGCAAGAAGAATGTTGGGTGTTCTACCCCGCCGTGTGTGTTGGCCAATCGGCAAGATGAGGAAAGAACGAAAAAGTACGATTGACTATAGTCCTAAATACATCATAAAAAGACATCTGTGAGTATTCCCGTCTAGCCTCTTGTGGTAGTCCATGATCCGCTTCTCGAAGGGAAGAGGTTAATCCTGGTCTCCAAGATGGAAGTGGGGTTGCGAAATCGGTCCCGCGTTTCGGCTCCTCGCATTTCGGGTGCGGGGAGAGAATGCGGGCTCTTGCATATTGCAGGCATTACAAAAGCTGCATTAGGTGAGAATGGTATCTCGATATAGCAATTGTTTCACTATAGACAGATTCTTTAGGTTGCCTTTGATGTTATGAGGTTTCAATATGGAGGTAGTCAGGTCGCGCTAGTCCCAGCCACCCCCTTTTCCAAGCTGCTATATAAAAAACATACCATTTCCTGCGTATAGTTCGAGAGATTTAAAGGGAAAAAAAAAAGAGAGAGAGAGAGAGAGAGAGAGAGAAAGAGAAAAAAAAGAAATGAAAGAAAAAGAGAGGAAAAAGAGAAAGAAATGAAAAAAAAAGAGAAAGAGAAAGAGAAAGAGAAATAAGTGAAAAAAAAAAAAAAAACCAGAAAGAAAAAGAGAAAGAGTAAGAAATATGAAAAAAAGAGAAAGAGAAAGGGAAAGAGAAAGAAATGAAAAAAAAGCCAAACGAATTTATCCTTTGTCATAGCCATCCAACAGCATCGCAGCAATGAAAATCATGATACAAGAGTCTCCGTATCCATTCCTTCCCATCGATAAAATCCCAAGGCCTCGATCATGGGCTTGTCATCGAATCGATACAAGTAAACCGTATCACAAGGACTTGCGAAATGCTGATACTTGAACCAAGAGGGAATGCAGAAAGTGTCGCTCGTCTTCCATTCGTACTTTTTACTGTCGATTTCAGAGAAGCCGCTCCCAGATATTACATGATAGACGCATGATGCGGTTTCGCGTCGCAATGGTGACGAACGGCCTTTGCTGATGCGCTCAGCGGATGGGCCGAGGGTTTTGCTCACTACCCAATGATAAGCAGATGCGGCGGGAAGAAAAATGGGCTAATACCATAGCTCCCGTCCGCCTTTCGATACTCCTTCGCCACCCAATCACCCCCAGCTTCATCCAGTTGCGTCCGCATCTTACTCCACGAAAACACAATCGAGCTCTGGCTCGTATCGATATCTTTGGCCGGATACCGCGATTTATCGTAGTGCTCTACAAAATGCACCGGGAAATGGATGAACGACGGCAGATCCAGCGCATCCAACCAAATCATCGGGCCCGAACCATCTTTTCCATGATCGTGAAAATTCCAGGTAGGAGTCAGAATAACGTCGCCACGATTCATAGTGATGCGCTTGCCATGGATAGCAGTGAAGCCTCCGTTCCCTTCAATGACAAAGCGCATTGCGAATGCGACGTGTCTGTGGGCGGGCGCAGTTTCGTTCGGCATGACGAGCTGGAGGCCAGCGTAGAGAGTATCGGTAGTATAGGGGCCCTCTACTACGCGTAAGTCTTTGCTCCTTCCTAGACTTGCCAACCCCGGGTCCTGCTGTACACACCTCGGGCGGGATTCACCAGCATGAGTACTCTGCGCTCTGCGTCCTTTTCTTTCACAAGTTCTCCTGCTCGCACTAGATATGGCTTGATGTTCTCGTAATCCCAAACGTAGGGAACGCATTTCGGATTGGGTTGGGGAGGATTGTATTTGACCATTTGAGGCCAGAGGGGTACGGCATTCGCCTCGGAAGCGCCTTTGATCAGTGTTTCTAGGGTATCAACATCTAGTTTGACGCCATTTGGAGCATGTGTTCTTTCTTGAACGGTAGTCATACTGAAAAGGTAAATAATAGATGGGGGAAATGACGAAACAAGAGCGATAGAAGTCAAAAAGCTAGAAGTCAAAAAGCTAGAAGTCAAAAAGCTAGAAGTCAGACAATAAGGCGACAAGGGTATGATTAGACCTGAAAGTCAAATAAGTTCTATCCATAGAGATATCCAATATTCACTGGCCAACCTCAAATGGGCGTGAGGGCATCCTGATGCCGTAGAACTCCAAGGTTCGGATGGTGGAGGCGGAGGTAGCTCGGTGTCCGGCGGAAGTGAGGTTTACGTGCGTATGTGAGAGCCACCGGACGACTAATCGGGAGGGGCTCCATTCATATCCATTCGCGATACATGACGCGACAGACGCGGTTTGCGCGTCTGACTGCATCCTCCCAAGGGCATCGCATGCTCGATGTTACATCTAGACTCTGGTGCTTGGTGGAGTGTGGAGTGTTTTTAACAAGGTCGACAGTCCAAGAAAACGCCCGCCAAAAGGAAAAACCGACTTCGAAGCATCTGTATCAATCCGGTCTTACAATGCCTTCAGATCAAGGTGCTGGTCAAGGCGCTGGTCAAGGTGCTGGTCAAGGCGCTGGTCAAGGTGCTGGTCAAGGTGCTGGTCAAGGTGCTGGTCAAGGTACTGGTCAAGGTGCTGGTCAAGGTACTGGTCAAGGTACTGGTCAAGGTACTGGTCAAGGTGCTGAAGGCATCCGGAAAGGAATTACGATACAGTCAAATAAGGCCCAAGTTGGCCTAGAGGTACGTCTTCTAACGAATACCTAGCCAGGCAATGCTGACATTACAAGTCGACATCATATCCCAGCAGAAGTTTGCATTTTCTTCACGCGCTGAAGAACAGCCATCAACTGGTAGAGCAGGATGTACCACAAGCAAAGCTAAAGCTGAACATCATTGTCGCCGGTGCAGGACTTGGAGGATTGGCTACTGCGATTGCGTTGAGGAGGAGAGGTCACTCAGTCACAGTCTTCGAGAAAGCCGCAGAGTTAGGGGAGGTTTGTGCAATCGAATTGACACATACCGGAAGGCATAATCTAACTTGTTCAAAAGGTCGGTGCCGGAATTCAAATCCCTCCAAATTCAAGCAAGATATTGCTCAAATGGGGTCTGGAACCATACTTCAAAGACAAAGTCGTCGAGCCAGCAGCCATGGGCTTTAGAAGGTGGCAGAGCGGAGAGGTAATTGGCTTAACCACGCTTGTTCCAGACTTTCGCAAAGCTTTCGATGCACCGTACTACGTCGTTCATCGAGCACACTTCCTGAATGCAATGTACAACCTAGCGCTCGACCTCGGGGTCGAGATCAAAGTGAAATCAGAAATCACAACGTACGATCCCGACACCCCTTCAGTGACTCTGGCAAATGGAGAGACATACAACGCAGACTTAGTTGTAGCGGCGGATGGCATGTATTATGGTGCGTTGCGGACTGAAAGTGGTGAAGCTAATATGATTAGGTCTCCGCTCGGAAGCCCGAAAAGTCGTACTAGACGGAAAAGACCAACCTCCGGCAAGGACCGGCTTCGCCACATACCGTGCTACTGTTGACGTGGAGAGAATGAGGGCAGATCCGGATGTTGCGTGGCTACTGGAAAAGCCAGTGCTGAATTGCTGGCAAGTCTGTGATAGATCAAAGCTGGAACTTGCTGACAGCTCTAAGGATTGGAGATATGCGCCATGTGATGACTTACACTATTGCAGCGGGCAAGACTTTTAATATGGTGTTGTCACATCCCGAAGATTCCGACCCATGCACCTGGAAGCAGGAGACTGCCGTCTCCGATATGAAGCAGCACTTCAAGGGATGGGATTACCGGTGAGCAGATATTACTCCGCATGATAGACTGAGCCTCATAACTCACTGCGGCACAGCTTGGCGAAGATAATTGACATGATAGGCCATACTCTGAAATGGCCTATCGTAAGTGGGAAACCTCTCGATAAGTGGGTTTCTTCGTCAGGAAAACTCCTCATTATTGGCGATGCTGCACATCCAATGGTCCCATATATGTCGGAAGGTGAGTACGAATCCAAGTTCTTTGATATTCGGACAGTTCTAAAGTTCCAGGGGCTGCAATGGCCGTGGAGGACGGAGCGACCTTGGCTGAAATCATCAACAAAATCGGCTCCAAAGAACAAATGCATGACGCGCTTCGAGTATTTGAAAAGGTGCGAATCCTGCGAACCGGTCAGATGCAAGAGGCCAGTTTACTCAACGGGAAGCTCATGCATTTTGCCGATGGGCCAGAGCAACGTGCAAGAGACGAAGGAATGCGGCCAGAAGTGGAGGGCCGCCACTACATCGAGAGCCCGAACCAGTGGAGTGACCCTGTGACCCAGTCTTGGGCGTATGGATATGAAGCCGAGAAAGAGATGTTGGAGGCTTGGGATATCCACTTAGCACGCATTTCGAAACTTTGAGGATGCCGTTCGCTATACGATTTTAGAATCGTCTTGACCACCCCAAGCGATTGATGATACTTTCGTAATTCCATGGGGCAGGTAGATTGGCTCGGCTCGGTTTAAAGATTGTTAACGGCAAGGACGAGGAAAGATACGATGGCCCTGAATCTAAAGAACGTTAGGGAGTACAACGTCTTTATTTAATTTTTTTTTCAGACAGACACGCCTTGCAAGTTTCTGGTGTGGTTTAATATATCGTGAAATGTCATTAACATATCGTTAAAATATTGAGAGACAGACAAGATCATTAGCCTGCTTCTCGAAATCATGAATTGAAGAATGTTGGGTTCTTGAGCGTCTCCGCCTCCATATCTTCCCATGTGCCTTTCCGCCGCTCTTTGCAGAAAATTGAGTAGGCTTCGGAGCCGATGTGGCGTTGCTCGAAGATTTGTTTTCTACAAAACGGCCAAGTCAGCAAGTTGATATCTGTGAAATGGCCTCATATGGAAGGTTGGGAGCATCAGAATCCCTCAGGGGCCAAAAGCAAAATACAACGACTAGCAGATACGCTAACATCGTGGAAGCACACAAACTCATCGCTTCTATTCAACGCGTAGCTCGAGAACTTCGGATGTAGAAACGGATTTAGACTCACACATGTTGATACCATGTCCTGCTGTCGGGCCACCCAACCTGGTCTGCCGCAATTTCCTTTCCGTCGCATACAAATTTCACCCTTTCGACCGCCCCAAACGCCTCACATAGACTCCTTGTTACAACTCCTATTACTTCCTTCGGCATCTTCTTTATATCAATGATCAAAACTGCCAATCTGACCTCCCTCATTAAATCCCTTAATAAACACCGCCAAAAACACTGCAATGGGTTTAGGGGCGTGCCGAATAGAGTAAATACTTCGTCCGGCGTAAACCAGCGGGCAACGTGGGTGAGGGCGGTGTTGCCGAATTCCAGGCCAATTTTGCGGAGCTCGGCGCGATTCGAAGGCCCGATATTTGTAAGGAAGTGTGTCAAATATTGCTGGCCAAATGTGAAGGTGGTGGTGCGGTACAGCCAGGGCTTTATGTGTGTGTTGACCATGGGAGAGATATGGAATAGATTGGACAATGGGTTTCCATTGCCTAGACTGAAGTATTAGAATGGTGATAAGTTCAAATAACAAATACGCAAATAGACGCAAATAAAATGGCCGTCCCTATGCTTATCAAAGGAGACACATGAATGTTAAAGTAATGAATAGCCAAAAAAGGTCTCAAGGTGCTTCAGTCGGGGTAAGAAGCATCATACGAGCGTTGCAGCAGTAATACGTACAGTCAAGAACACAACGTAGGGGTGCGTTGCTGTGAAAAATTGCATGAAGTCGCAACGAAAGGGAGAAGGGAGTTCGGTAGCAATTTGAGTTTCCTTATGAGTGGGATAGTGCCGAGGAAAGACAGAGGTCGAAAATATAAATGGATCTATAGGATTGATAGAATAAGGTCTGGAATGCGGAGCCTGCAGTTCTCCTGATTCAATGAATTGGAGATCGAATCATGGACGCAATGATTATTCATAACGCAAGAAATTAGGCGACATATACTTAGAAGGAACTATTCCACTCACCCCCATTGACATAAGTGCCAATTCCGGGCGCAACCGTCGCCGGCCTGTCCACAGCAGCCGCCAAGATCTGCTGCTGTAATTCCGTTGGGAGTCGCATAAAGCAAGTGAACAGTGGGCGGATGGTAACAGAATCCGTAGCTTGGAGTTTTGGCGCGTTTCTCTCGTCCTTCTTCCCGTACCAACGTCGAGGCCTCCAATACTGTCTTAAGAACCACTCTTGCTCGGACTGCCATCCCGCACCGGAGCGCATGACCATGCCATATTGGTTGTTGTTCTTCCTATAAAAGAGCTTGATATGAACGGTAATTGGTCTGCAGGCCTGAGATTCGGGAGAGATAACGCAGAGGACAGGCTGCCCGAGGGCATACGAGGCTTCCTTGGTTTCATTAGTCTCTAAAAGAGAGAGTTGAGCCCGAAAGTTGCAGGATGAACGTCGAGAGACGGACCAGGCTTCCAGATGTTGCAAGAATTTTTGCCGCTGTTGCTGAGTGACAGAAAGGGAGGCAATTTTCGGCGATTTTGGGGATGTTCTGATAGGCTGAGGACTGCCTTTGGGCGTTGAGGGCGCCATGTGAGTGAGTTTACCCGACAAAGTAGAGCTTCAGTTGACAATGGATAGGGGGCTTTCAGTTTGCTCAGTACCACAGAGGGAGTCAAAGTTGCGAGCTCAGCCTCCACCAATTCATGTTTCGTTGCGATCGAGAGCTGAGAGACGTTCCGGTGGCTTCGCCAAGCAGAAGAGGTCTTTGAGCCCTTGGGCATTGCCACCTTGATTAGAGGGTGGGCGAAAGGCTTTGGCGGCTAGGATAAGCCGACTTGGACGTGGTGCGTCGGGCTTTGCTGCAAGGCTTTTGGGTTGGTGGGGTTTGAATATTGATTTGCCATCTAGTAGATTCCCATCACCTGGCATGGTGGGGTGAAGCCCTTGAGGATACCCACGCGGATGTTGTGCCGAACCTCCAAGGGCTACATAAGCAATTGCTTGGCGACTTCATGCGAAGAGTCTTTTCCCGTCTGCAGCTGGTCCCCACAAACCTGCCACCCAAGGAACTCAACGATTGCAGCATTATCCACTAGGCAGAACCACTAGTCTTCATCATTGTATCCTAGACTCGATATGATCTTTTATTCACACCGCACCCATGAAACAGCCACTTCATGGACATCAAAACTCCTTTTGGGCTCGACAACAGCCCTCCAACAATAAGGGGCAGTGTCATGGTGTAGAAGTACTAGGATTGCGGAAACCATATTCCAACATCTCAAAGTTAACAAGAATATAGTGATCTATCCGATTGGGACGCTGAAGTGAGATGACTGTAAGCTAGCACCAATAACTCAGACGAAACTCTCTTCATCTTTTCTCACCCTAGCGAGCTCTTGCCTCTGATTATACTCTTAGGCCCATCCTCTCCCCGGATCTTGAAGCCAACGTTGAGAAAGGCGATTCGAGAATTCGATCTGTCATCCGGGGGGATTAGGTGCTGTATTGTGCACATATTGTGACCCCTCGGCCGATTAGCACGGATGTCAAATTGCAATTCTGCCCCTCCCATGGCTGTAGTTGTGCCGAAGATGTGCTTATAGCAATTATACCTCGCTCGGTGACGAGACCGCTTACGGCCAGTTTGATGAATAGGCTTTGCCTGCGGCGGGAGCGTAGACATATATTATAGCATTTTCCTTTCCTAGATAAGATGTCCTTGGTTGCTTTGCATAAGCGCATTTGGTAATCAAAACTTCACATCTAGGTGTCCATAAAAACACGTAACACTTTGACCGAGACATTTGGTGATTCGAGTAGTGATATCAATAATTAATAGACCAACAATAAAAGATCAGTGCCAATGGTTTTCGGGCATGCAACAAAGTTCTTCCGCTCGCTGTGCCTGCATTTTTGACCATCAAAGACAGCGCGAACAAACAATCAAACCCGTGGACTCTAAACAAAAACTGCCTTGCTTCCTCTCCCATTGATAGTTTTCTTCCTTTCATCTCCCATCGACCATCATCCCAACCCCTCCCTGCCCTTTCTCTCGACTATCAGCCCGGCGCGAGGTCGAGATTCTTTCCTGTCGCATTATCTTCACCACCTTTGCCGAGCTTCACCAACTTTGCTCACCACAAGACCCCGCCTTGTCCTTCTGCCTTTAAGCAAACCGTCCCACTACAGCCTCGCAACGCTTTCTATCTCACTCCCTCACGCCCTTGCCGCATTCCACCATGGCGGATATTTCAGCAGCTCCGAACACTCAGCAGCCAGTCCCACTCGACACAATTCCGATCTCACCGGCGGACAGCAAGTCTAATGGCACGGGCGACAGCGCTTCTGCTGGGGCCTCTAGTGTCGATGATGCTCCAGTCACTGTGTTCCATGACCCGGAGAATTTCAACGTCAAGCATCCTCTTATGAATGCCTGGACATTGTGGTTCACAAAGCCACCCAGCGGAAAGGTATGGCAGATATGTGTCGAGGTATTGCGTATCAACTTCATACATGACTAACATGATGTTAGGGTGACAACTGGAATGAACTTCTGAAGGAGGTTATCTCTTTCGATTCCGTGGAAGAGTTTTGGGGAATCTACGTGAGTTCCAAAACTTCCTTTCGAGCTGGTTTCTGCATCCAAAGGGCTTGCTAACGTGATCTCTTATTTTATAGAATAACATTACCCCAACCTCAGAACTCGCTCTCAAGTCCGACTACCATCTATTCAAGAAAGGCGTTCGCCCCGAGTGGGAGGATCTGCAAAACAAGCATGGTGGTAAATGGGCCTACCAGTTCAAGGAGAAGAAGGCCATCAACATTGATGCTCTGTGGCTTCACGTCATGCTTGCTGCCATTGGTGAAACCCTCGAAGACGAGAATGACGGCGAAGTTATGGGAGTGGTGGTCAATGTGCGCAAGGGCTTCTACCGTATCGGCCTCTGGACTCGCACAGTCGGCAAGCCCCTTCCTGGAGGCGGTGATGGCAACAACGCTGGCGGCAAAGGCAGGTCCATCGAACAAGGCAAAGACGTGTTGATGAAAATCGGCAAGCGATTCAAGGAGTCCCTAGGCTTGAAAGAAAATGAGACTGTGGAGTTCTCAGGCCATACAGACAGCGCGCATGCGGGAAGTACTCGTGCAAAAGCCAAATTTACTGCATAGAGCTATATCCCGGGGTTTGGCTAACGGTGGATGGGGTTTAGAATACACATCGTTATGGTAAACAACTGGGATACTGTTTGTCCACTTGACTCTACGAGGCTCAATTACGAGATCCAAATCGAGTTTCAAGTCGGCGACTTTCGGTCCTTCGATCTGAACCTCGGTTCCTCTATTCGGTTCTTGGTACACGGCAGTTGTTTCTAGGGTATAACACGGCTTTCACATCTCTTTCTTTCCATCCCCTTAAACGAGCATCACATCAAGAGGTTGAACATGTGGCCCTCTCTTGACTGCTCCAGACTGCTGGGGGACGGTAATATCAAAAAATGGGGATTCTCACTACATTATCGGAATTAGCACGGCGTTGCCTGGGCGGTACGGATTGCGCAAATGGGCAGTATTGGGCATTTTCGAAAGGAGGCCTATTGAAGGTGCTGGTGGTGGTGGATACTGTGTTGATAGATTTTCGTGGATATGGAATCATGATGGCATGCTCTGGCTATGCTACATCAACCTGCTCTGGGATAGTGACAATAGTAAACTTCGACTCCAGCTACTGGGGAAAGACATGGCATTTTCACTAGGGAGAGACGTGCTCTTTCTTCTGAGGAGAGACGGATCATTTCTGCTAGCGAAAAACATATTATTTCTCCTAGAAAAATATGTATTATTTTTCTTAGGGAGAGACATGTCATTCCCTTATATGCGTTGTTGACAGGATATTTAATAAACCCGCCCGGGGACGTCACCAAGGCCTAGGGTTGAAGCACAGCCCTGTTGGGTGAAAATCGCGGCTCAGCCCTGCGCCGCGTCACAAACCATATCCCACGCAACCTGCCACAGTAAAGCGCCACTCTTATGAGTCTACCTCGCCAATACCTCCACTCCACACCAACATCACTATCTTTACTGCGCATACTTTGCACAATCTACAGTCATGGTTGTCGACACAACATACTATGATGCCCTCCAGGTACCTCCAACAGCTACTGAGCTTGAAATTAAGAAAGCCTACCGAAAGCTCGCGATAAAGCTCCACCCCGGTAGATATTGTCCAGCTTTAAGTTTACAGTGATCGCAGGCGCTGAAAGAGTATTTAGACAAGAACCCAGACGATGAGACCGCCCACCAGAAATTCCAGACAGTATGATTCTTCCCACCTTGTCCCACCTCCGGGCTACCAGCGAAAGAAAAGCTACTCATTCGCAACAGATAGGCGAGGCATACCAGGTGCTGAGCGACGATCAGTTGCGGAAGCAATACGACAAGTATGGGAAGGAGGGAGCTGTACCAAGTAGCGGGTTTGGTACGAGATTCTGCGTATACATCGCCACAAGCATATACTAATACCTAGCAACAGAGGACCCTGCCGAGTTCTTCGGTATGATATTTGGGGGCGATGCGTTCGTGGACTGGTATATCCACCCTTCTCGGTTTCGTGAAACCCTCATAAGGCAAAGGTCTAACATTACGGCCGTACAGGATCGGCGAAATATCGTTGATGAAGGACTTGACCAAGACTATGGATATCACAATGCGTGAGATGGAGGAGGAAGAAGCGGCGAAGGTCACCACTGAAGCATCCACTCAGGCTGAAGCATCTTCGTCAGCCGCAGCATCAAGCTCCAGTCCTCTGCCTGCTGCCGGTGCACCGTTCGCGGCACCCCCACCTCCCTCTGTTTCCGTCGACGCTCCATCAGAAGCCTCACAAGCCTATGCCCCCACCTACGTACCCTCCGCATACTCCCCCTCTCCCTCAGGCTCCACCACACCCCGAAGCGGCCGAGGCATTCCCATGCGACCGGCGATAATGGACAGATCTGAAGACGACGCGCAATTAGACGCCGCAGGAGTCACGGATGCAGAGAAAGAGCTCCGCGCAAAGGAGAAGAAGAAGGGTCTCAGCAAGGAACAACGAGAAGAGCTGGCAGCCTATGAGCTGGAGCGGAAGAGGATCCGCGAAGAACGCGTGTCCACGCTCTCTAAGAAACTCATCGACAAAATCTCCGTCTGGACCGAAACGGACAAGGGCCGCGACGTCACGGATGCATTCAAAGGGAAGACCCAGCTCGAGATTGAGAACCTGAAGATGGAGTCGTTCGGTTTGGAGATCCTACACGCCATCGGCGCCACTTACCTCCAGAAAGCAACGTCATTCCTCAAGTCGCAGAAGTTCCTCGGCATCTCCGGCTTCTTTTCGCGTCTAAAGGACAAGGGCACGCTCGCGAAAGAGACATGGAGCACCATCTCGACGGCAATCGACGCGCAGATGACAATGGAGGAGATGGCGAAGATGGAGGAGAAGGGCGGAGAGGACTGGACGGACGAGAAAAAGGCCGAATACGAGAAGAGGGTTACGGGCAAGATACTCGCAGCGGCTTGGAAGGGCAGCAAGTTTGAGATTCAGAGCGTGCTGAGGGAGGTGTGTGATCGGGTATTGAATGATAAAAAAGTGAAACTTGAGAAGAGGATTGAGCGGGCAGAGGCGCTCGTCATTATTGGAGATATGTTTCAGAAGGTAAGCCATGTGTTTTGCATTGTATTTGCTTCTGGTATTGGAGGAAGATGATTGATTGACCACTGCAGGCTGCTCGAGACCCGGATGAAGAGGGCGATTACATGGCGTTTGAGCAACTCATGGCCGAGGCGGCGGCGAAGAAGGAGCATAAGCATGACAAGAAGAGCCATAGGAAGGAGAAGGAAAAGGAGAAGGATCGATCGTCTTTGAAACCGGAGTCCAAGTCGGATCATCCTCCCTCTTATAGGGAGAACGCTTGAAGACTTGATTGAAGCCAACAGGTCGTCAGTACGGTCTACAAGCGGGAGGGCGGCGCCTTGAGTGGTGGGAGAAGGCAGGTACACGTGGGGCGCGTGGGGATTCTGTCGCGACGGAGATATTGGGGGTGAGGGCAATTATGCGTGATACAGAAATCAGCGAAACGAGAAAGAGGCCGTGGGTTTTGATATTCCAGGTTTTTATGCTCCCCTTGTCATCAGCATGAGCGATATTTCATGTGTGTGGGTTTTGTCTCGTTCTTGATTGGGTATTATAGAACACTTCACCGAGGGAACCCTGTCCTGCGCGTAGTAGGTTGCACAATAGCGAATAGTCATATCAAATTCTCGTCACCAAAGGCTCGTAAAACTGGAAGATCCCCGTTGCGCCGAATGCGAAGAAGGATAAACATTATTTCGTTGAAAGAGACCACACTGCCAAGCTAAAGGGGTTTCCGACGTCTTTGTTCCCCAGCTGACCACGAATGATCCGAATTTAACACGACCACGAAGTGGACTCGCTCTTCAGTTCCAGCCTCCTATCCTGAACTGTCGCAACTTCCAACATACGTACGCTTATGTTTTCAGCAGAATCGATGTCCATGTTTGTCATGACGCGGATCTTGGACTCGTATGCGCTGACGCCCAAGTGGCCGAAGAGCTTCGCTTACGAGGACGCGGATTCGAGGGTCGGTTGCCTGAGGGTATCGGCGCCTGTTGAGGGCTTCGAGTACAGGGAGTGTAGGCGGATGGTGGGGGGGTTTTGGAGATCGTAGGAGTGATAGGAAGAGAGATAGGGATTTGCACTGCTGCGGCGGGAGCGGGTCTGCGAGGAGGCGAGTAATTTGAGGCTGGGGAGGCATGGTACTATTATTGCTCCGTGGGGTGGGTTCGGGTTAGATGTGAGGCTTTACGGTGGGGAATAGGAGGGTAGGGAGGGCGTACAAACTGTTGCTTGGATGCTCGATCAGAATACAATCCAATCAGGGTCAAATTAACCGTCGGCAGCGGCGACTGCGATGCGGATGGCGACGCATGTGGTGGCGAAGAAGCCGAAGGAGAAGATGCCTATGAGGACGATTATTTTGGCGGAGGGTCACGCGGAGACCCCAGAGGGGTTCGACAGGGATCAGTATTACTCTTATTTGGTTAGATGGGGGTGGTTGAACTTGTCACAGATGAAATATGAATGGGTACAAACTCGCTATATCCGTGATGATATCTTGCGCAGCATCTTGCCTGATGGCAATGTGGCTGTAAACTATTTCCCAGCTTTGAAAACAAACAGCTGAAGGACATTAGTTCCGTGATTCCCTTCTCTCGGATCTTTGTTGTCGGCTTGTACTTACTGATATCGGCGTTGAATTAGGCACTCAATGAATGACAATTCCCCCCAGCTCGAGCCCCATAACAGATCAGTAAACTGGTGGTTGTGTATGCGAGTGATGCAGCAAGGCAGCATTTTGAGCCAAGAGCAAGTTGTCTTCCTTAAGAGTCTCAGAAAAATAGAAGAAAGCTGTACTTTGCAAGCCACAAACTGGCAAAGTAGAGGAAACAGAGATGTAGGCATTTCGCACCACAACGTACTTCGTGTCGAAAAATGATTCGAGGGCCGGTGTTGCAGGCAGCGCTGATACGACGAACATCTGCTGCATCACGGCTTGAAGGATAATGGCTTGGGCTAGAAAGACGAGTGTGGCGAGAATGACCAGGTAGTCTTCTGCGTGGAGTTTTCAAGCGTGGCGGAGACGGACGCAGAGGCGGACGGTGAGCAGAACGGAAACAGTTAGAAGAACCCATGTTGTGGTATTTGGTGTTTTGTTAAGTTTGAGGATTGGCATTTCGAGATGGGAGATGAGGCAATATACGGTGAGAGTAGATTTGTCGACGCTATGGTGGAGAGCCATACTCCTTAATAAAGTTCCCCTTGATATCTCGACGGAAAGAGACAACTCGGCACGCAAAACTGAGCAGAGTGACCTGCTCACTCTAGACCTAGGAAAGAATAAATTACACAATTCTAATTATAAGAAGATAGTTAAAGTGAAGAAATGGAGGAAAACAATGATTATGAAAGCCGAATGTGGACCCCATCATACTTTTGATCGCCCGTCTTGTCAAATCCTTCCGCGAATGTTAAACGCAGTCGTTATCCGCGGCGACACCGTCGACCGCGGGGCGGATTGGTACGCAGGTGGTGTTCACTCTGGATGCTCTTGATGCAGAAACGTGGAAGTGGAATGCCACTCTGAAAAATGTACACACGTTGACATGCGCCATCTGAGAACCGGCAAGGCCTGTGGAACTTGGTCTCTGAGCCTAGACAGCATGGCCATATGAGCGTGTTTCAATTCAAACTGTGACTGTGGGATTATGGATGTCGTTCTTGATGGGTGGGAGGAAGAGCAAAGGTCAGGAACTTTGGAAAGATGGTGCACGTAAGAGTTAGCCAAGAATATATCACGTGATAAACTCCAAGTTTCAAGGTCCTTCCCGAAAGAGTCAAGTGTGAACCAACGGACTGGATCGCCTCGTACCTTCCCCTACCAACCTTGGAAGGCTCCATCCACCTTCCCAAGGCGATAACGATCTCGACCGACTGCCTGAGCAGCTCGCCTAGGCAGCGGCGTTTGGTCTATCTGCACGATTACCCCATCATCATGTAGCTACCACGAAGGCAGGTACACACAAGGATCAAGCCACCTGCGTACGATGGGATATTACCATATACCGAGAACCCACCACACATCCACCACACATCCACCACATACCCACCACATACCCACTATACATTCACCACACACCCATCACTCACCCACTACACATCTACCACACACCCAGCACATACCCACCACAACACCTAGCACACACCCAGCTCACGCCCAGCACGTGCCTAGCACACTCCCAGCGCACTCCCGGCCAAGCCTTGCGTTATCGCCTTAAAAAACTTCCAAGTAAGGTAAGATCTGCAAGGAACCACTGTTAGACAGGCCTACCTGCCTTTAGTTGCATGATAACTAGCATCTAATGGGACCGTTGCGCTTATATCCATATGACCTTCCTCAGAAGGATGAATCTGCCGGATACCCCGCGAGGATTGTCAGCAATCAGCTTGAATTGCCTTGGATACTAACACCTGCCAACATGGATAAAGCTATGGCAGGCCCGCCGCTGCTGCTTGAGAGCTTCGTGACGCTTTTCTCGATCTGCGGTTTCTCTGGCTGTCAATATGTATGGTCTCACTACTATTCTTTCCGTGGCAATTGCTGTTCAAGCTGTCTTTGGCTCACCAATCCGAGCGCGAACTCCTTACGCGGTGAAGGAAACCTTCGTCGTACCTCGGAAATGGAAGCAGCTGGATCGAGCTGATGGAGGACACACAATTCATCTGCAGATTGGATTGAAGCAGAGCCGTTTTGGAGAGCTCGAGCGCCATCTCTACGAAGGTAAGAAGACCTCTTGAGCAAATTGCGATTGGGGAAGTGGAAAACAGTAATCGGTCGCACTCGCAACATTGCTACTCATACCCTATTCGGCATCCCTCTAGGCGAAGGAAGCCAAGTGGCCCTGATTACGTGAAGCTTATTTAACCGATGTGCATTTGGGTCACATGGCCTTTTGGGATATATCCACAGAAGAAATAAGCTGACTTGACTAGTTTCTGACCCTGAACACTCTCGATACGGTCAGCACCTAAGTTTTGATGAGGTCAATGAACTCGTGAAGCCCACAGACGAGGCACTCGATCTGGTGCACGAATGGCTATTTGAAAACGGGATTGAGTCGTTAAGCTTGAGCTACAGTCCGTCCAAAGACTGGGTGTTGGTGTCCTTGCCTGTGGAGTCTGTCGAGCGTTTGTTGGATACCGAGTATCACAACTTTGAACACGAAGATGGAACGCGCCTCATCCGCACCTCTCGTTGGTCTCTCCCAGTGCATCTGCACAAGCACATCGAAGCGGTCCAGCCTACAACCTCTTTTTTCCGTACTCCCGCTCAAAAGGCCACGTACATTGACTCGCCAGCATGGATCTCTTCCGATTATAAGCCCCCAAGCAACACCACCATTTCAAAGGTGTGCAACATTAGCTCTGTGACCCCAGAGTGCTTCATGAATCTATATGGTACCCTTGGTTATGAGCCGAAGGCGGCTGGCAAGAACAAGATCGGCTTCAACAATTTCTTAGGGGAAATTCCCATTCGCCCTGATACCGCTAAATTCCTGGCCAAATATCGTCCAGAGGCTATTTCTGTCGCTGCCGCGTACAAACAGATATCCATCGCCGACGGACCGGTGCAGGACGGGCCCCTAAACTATACGGAAGCAGAGTCGGGCATTTCGCACGAAGCAAATCTTGACGTCCAGGCTATCGCAGGAATCAGCTTCCCAACTCCCATTACCTCTTACTCTACTGGAGGAAGTCCGCCTTTTATCCCGGATCTAAACACACCTACCAATACGAACGAGCCGTATCTGGTGTGGGTCAACTACCTCCTCAGCCAGTATGACATTCCGCAGGTCATTAGCACGTCCTATGGCGATGACGAAGAATCTGTCCCACAATCGTACGCTGAACGGGTGTGTAAGCAATTTGCTCAGGTTGGCGCCAGAGGCACCTCTTTGTTATTTTCTAGCGGTGATCGAGGAGTTGGGTTTCCCGGCACCTGCGTGAGCAATGATGGAAAGAACACAACCATGTTCATTCCGGATTTCCCAGCAAGCTGTCCTTACGTGACAACCGTGGGCGCAACGAAGGAGTTTGAACCCGAAGTGGTAGCTTACCGCGCGCCTTACACTGATGCTGCCGGTAACTTCCACGGACTGTATGCCAGCGGGAGCGGTTTCAGCAACTACTTCCCACGTCCACAATATCAGGAGAAGGTTGTGAGTGAGTATATTAAGAATCTTCAGGGTGAATACGATGGACTGTATAACAAATGTAAGGTTTTAGTTTTATTTTTATTTTTATTTTTATTTTTATTTTTATTTTTATTTTTATTTTTATTTTTATTTTTATTTTATTTTTATTTTTAGTTTTAGTTTTAGTTTTAGTTTTAGTTTTATTTTCATTTTCATTTTTATTTTTTTTGGGAGGGGGAGAGGGGGGGCGTTCTGAGTTGGACTTTCGATTTTCGCTCCCCAATACGGTCCTTAATATGGACCTTGAGTTGTCGTCGTCGGTTTTCGGCCTCAATTTAGTCTAGATGTCTTTGCAAGGTTCAACGCACTCCAATTCCATCAGTGACTTATTTTCCACTCTTTCTTTTACTTTTTCTTCTGTCATATTTCAAGGAATTTAGAAACGAAACTGACAAGTATTCAGCCGGCCGCGGATACCCCGACATCTCCGCCCAAGGCCTTTACTTTGCCTATTTCTGGAATGGCACAGAAGGCGTTATCAGCGGAACAAGCGCATCCACTCCGTTGACATCTGGCATCATCGCGCTCGTAAACGACGCCTTAATAGCTTCGGGGAAACCTGCTCTTGGTTTCCTTAATCCATGGATCTATTCAAAGGGCCACAAAGGGTTTACGGATATCACTAGTGGCACATCGCACGGTTGTGATGTTGATGGCTTCCCTGCAACGAAAGGATGGGATCCAGTCACTGGTTTTGGCACACCGGTTTTCCCGAAGTTGGTCAAGTTGGCCGGCGCCGAGTGCGAGTTGTAGGAAGCGTCGAAAAAGAGTAATTTACGATTTAGATGTGCCTCCGAAGGCCTGTTGGCGTAAATATGCAACAATAATATTGCCTTTGCGAAATGAGCTTGGTTTGGCTTCACGGTGTGTACCAATCCTGACTTTGACCAATTTAGGAGTGACTGATTGTGGCGATTGACCAAATATAATTTCCAACATCGCTACTCCTCATCTCCGGTTTGGCTTACAATTAATTTCTCATCCGAAGATGTAAGACAAATATAGACTTTCTTGGTGACAGCGGCTACCTAGTATCCATCACAACTCACCATAACTTGGAGAGAATTTCAAAACAGCAATGTTAAACTACCTCATGATCAGAACCAGGAAGCCATCCCATTAGTCAAGAGATAATTCAACCCTTAGGCATGCAATGGTCACCTGGGCCTTGGTTGAATAAACCCCTTATATTATAATGGAGTGGATGTGACTTTAATGAACCCTATTTCCACATATCTCATACATAAAAATAAAATACTTCGTAGACTCAAGGAAATATTAACAACAATTCGCAAGCAGCTGCAGCTGTTGCCACCGTTAAATGGTCGCCAATTTGTTCGAATTCGTCGAACAGCATAATTGAGAACGGCACCAGCGCTAGGCCTCGATGACAATTCAGAGCAAATACGAACCGGTTTAATTAAATATTATGCATAGAATGGTCCCTGAGATATTGCAAGACATCTAACATGGCCGAAGATCTTAAGGATGCACGGCAATGTCACTCCTCAAATGGTTTTCACGCTTTTCTGCTCGGGATGCTGGGCGATGCTGATAATATGCATATCCAAGTTATTCTATTCCCGTAAGTTTAACTTCCCCGACATCAAAGCCTGCATAACCACTGGCCAACGCCCTCATCCACATAGTGGGAATCGACCTAATCATCCTCACTGTCCTCGATATCGCCGTAGGCCTAGCCCTAAAGAATAGGCTCCGTTTTGAGCCGTATACCAACTATCCCGACCTCAAACACTTCGCCGAACACCTCGATATCTTCGCCAAAGCTGCCGGCACGCCCTCGCTTGCTAAAACAGTCTCCTCCTTCAAAGTCGCCAGGGAGTTTCTCGGCATCCCCATATCAGTCCCGAGCCCGCGCAAGGAGCTCAAATGCTTCAAGAAACCGCTTGGGAACCTCCCGCTGGAGATGCTGTCGTGCATGACGGCGTACATACATGAGGCCATGATGAACGGCACGTTGTTGCCCGCATGCCATCGCGCTGACGCACGCGCTGAATAACATGCAGATCCTCAACGAGATCATGGGAAACCTCGACTGCATCCTCAACATACCATTGCTGATCACTTACATCATCGCAGTCTCTCAAGATGCATGGCTCTACGTCATCTTGCTGCCCTTCCACCTCTTCCAGACCACGGGCTGGGCCACCACCTCCATGACGCTCATCGCAACCTACCTCATCCTCGGTATCGCGCTCATAGGGAATGGGAGTGGGATTCAGAATCCGCTCAGCTATGATGGTGATGACTTACCGCTTGCGGCTTTTTGCAAGCAGATTGCGGATGATGTGGCAGTTATTACGACGAAGGCGCCGCTGGGGATGGGGTTTGTAGGAGCCAGGGAGAAAAGGGTACTGGTGCCGTTGAGTGGGGGGGAATGGGTATGATGTGTGGCTGCAGAATGACACCGAAGAGGTTAGGGAGGCGTGGAGACAGCGGATGGAGACAGCGGGTGGCGGGTAAGGCGGGGAGGTAGGTTATGTGAAGGTTAGGAACTCGTTGAGGAAGTAGGCGGATTTTGAGGGTTTTCGCAAGCTCGCAAGCGGCCGGTGGCTACTTGTGCTGTTTAGAGGGGGGTTGAGAGATGGTCCGGGAGCGGAGAACTGTTTACCTGAGAAAATGGCCTATTTTCACTACCTTGGTTGGTAGGTAGGTAGGTACTGTAGGTTTGCTACTTTGACGTGGATTGCCGAGGCACATTGCAAACTACCCGTAAACATTACAACTAGCGGGTAATCACATTGCAACCATAAATAGAGAATGATGAAGAAAGCAACATAAAAAGGATAAGTGGCAATGAAAGTTCCTATTTCGGCCTTTTTTTTTTTTTTAAAAAAAAAAAGGACGTTAATCTATCAACATGCACTCTTGCACTCATGCACAAATCTCCCTCCCCCAAAACCATCCTCTAAAAACCCTCCCACCCCCCAACCCCCAACTCTCCAACATGTCGTGAAACAAAGTCCCATCCCATTTAATACCTTGTACACAACAAAACGGCCTCATCCGCCACTGTATCGCCAGCCGTCCCATCCATATTCACCACACACAAGAATGCCTTGTCGACCCGCGGCGCGATCCAAAAGCTCGCCGAAAACCCTCCGCTCGTCCCGTTCTCCGAAAACGCTGTCCCCTTCGCCCAATCCCGCTGCACTTTTCTCAACGACGCCGCCGTCTCATTCCTCCCTACCGAGCTTCGGAACAGCTTCTCCCAGCTCGCTTTGCTGAGCAGTTGCCCGTGCAGCTTGTCGCGGGGCCCGAACAGGCTGACACGGAGGAAAGTGCAGAGGTCGGAGAGGGAGGCGTGGATGCCGTCGCCGGGGCGGAGGGCGGGCGGGTTCGTGGAGCGCGTCAGGCCTGGGCTTAGAGCGTCTGGCGGGCCCGTCGCAGACGGGGAGTGCGGGAAGGGCTGTATAGGGTCCGGGCTGCTGGCATTACGGATGTTGTCAGGCAAGCCGAAACCCGCGCTCCGCATGCCCAGCGGGCCAAAGAGTTCGGCCTGCATGGCTTCTTCGTATGTGCGCCCCGTTACGGTTTCGATAATGTGCCCGACGATGAGCCGGTTCACCCAGTTCCATTTGTAGGCGTCGCGGCCGGGGGGGTTGGACGGCGGTTTACGGAGGTAGGAGAGCAAGACCGCGCGGCGGCCTTCGTAGCCGCTGACGCTGGGGTCCTGGAGGTATGGCCACAGTTTGGCGTCTTCGGCGATCTCAATGGAATCGGAGATGCCGGAGAGCTGGGCGCCGAACATTTCGACGGTTGTGTGCACGTGGGCGGGGTGTAGGAGCTCGGCGAAGTCGGGGAGGATGGTGGGGAGGGTGGAGGTCCAGCTGAGGAGACCACGGTCGATGAGGCGCGCGAGCACTGTCATGGTCATGAGACCTGAGGCGACGGATATGTTGAAAAGGTCAGTGGGGAGGGCAGGGGTGGGGTTGCCGATTTTGCGGACGCCAGTGACGAGGGTCTCGGTGCCTTTGGCGCTGACAAGGGCGATGCCGATGGCGGGGGCGTTGCGGGTACGGTGGAGGGAGTCTAGGCTGCGTTGGAGTCCTTGCGATGTGCTTAGTTTCCAGGGCGTGAGGCTGGAGAGGGGAGGGAAAGGGGTTGGACGCTTAGGTTGAGGTGGTAGGGATGCGATAGAGGGGGGGATGGTGATAATGCTGCTGTAAGGTGGTGGTAGGGAACTCTGATCAGATTCTGATTGTGGGGATAAACTCTCTGATTGGGTTTCCAGGAGCTCCCAGCGGTCTTCTGAGGAAGCAGGCGCTTCCCCGTGGAGGATGTTGTAAAGGTTTGCGGGACCCTTCCTCGTGATCTCCGATATGGATTTTGGGAACTCCTTGCTCTTGTAATTCTCACGATTGGATGCGATATCCACTTCTATTTTGTCAAAGCACTTCATATGGGACTCGGAAAAGGCCATTCTCCCTTGCTCGTCTTGTGGCATGAAGCTCATTCTTCGTTAGCTATAATTCATATTTATCTGGTGCGTAGCTTACTTGTCCATAACTGCCAAAAGCACGCTCATTGCGATCGCTTGGCAATGCAACTGCTGCACCAAGCCAGACATCACCTTCTGTTTCCATGGCTGTCTCTTCACATATTTCCCCTTGATGATTTTGGAATGCTCGATCTCCTCTAAAAGAGGCCCCAACTCTTCGGACACCACGGATAGGCTTATGGCACATCCGAGCAGTGTCTTTTCAAAAAGCTTCTCTACTGCTGGTGGTATGTGCTTGGTCCGAGCGGTCCCGCCTGCAGAGAAGAAGCATATTTGAATTTCAGACAACCCTATCACGAGGTTGGTGAATTCTGTTTGCAGCAAGAAGAGGATGTATTGAGCTTCATTGTAGCGTTCGTATATCTCTGGTAGTTGCTTGCCGTTATTCACAATCTCGTAGCTCAGAGTGCTCGCGGCGGTGGTGATGCTGTGAGACTCCATTAATACCTATGAAGCAGGTTATAAGGGTAGAAACCTGCAATATATACGTTCATTGGCAATCGCAAAGAAGTCTGCCTGTCGTATTGCTGAGTCTAGGTGGGTTTCAGCTGCCAAGGCTTCACGCAACCATCCACTGTTTCAGCTGGGCATGGATCGAGTCTCAAGCCACCATGGCGCCACAGTTGTGGCACATACCTCCTTCGAAAGAGTAATGAAATACTGAGGGACCCGGGGATGTTCTGAACTATGCCATATGAGCAAAATCGTGAATAAGGATGTGGGAACAGCGGTAACAACGAAAAAGACAAACCCAAGAAATTCAAGCTCATAATGGTATGATGAAGACATCTGGGACGCTGTGAGCATTACGAGCTGCAAATAAGTAGTAGCGGTCGGCGGATTGTAATTAAGAGGTTAAGATATGCAAGCCCAATGGTTATGGAGTCCCTATTAGGCTACCTAGCCATATTCATTTCCAATCACGACTTTCTGAGCAAGAATCAAATGCCACTGCATCATGTGTCCCAAGACTCCATGCAAGAGGGTTCGCAAGTGCACCTCGGAGGATACACCTCACAAGCCTCATCTATATCGTCGTCGCTGATGGTGTCCTTGTCCGCCAAAGCAGCCCCTCCGTCTGTTAAATCCTCAAGTATCAAGCCTCCGGTTACGTCCTCTTCGATGGCGTCGAGCAATTCCAATCGTTTCTTCTCCTCTCTTTCAATCCGCTTCCGTATCTCCTCGCTCTCGTGGAAAGCCAGTCTCTCATTCTGGGTCATTGCGCCAGATACAATAAGCTTGAATCCTCTCTGCGCCTTGAGATCCTTCAGAGCCTCACTCGCCGCATCTAGAATCCATCTATGTAACTGGCGGGGACAGGGTGACTTTTCGTGCCAGAACCACGGGTCGCGCTCCATCTTCGTCTTCGATGGCATAACGAGTTCAATTTCCTTTAGGTATGGGAGATTGATAAGGAAGGGTGGACGAAGGGTGCTACTATCCCCCCAACTGACGTGACCGTGGTTCCATTGGAGGAATTCAAGGAATCCTTTGACGTCAAAAGCAAGTATGAGCTTCCGAATTTTGTGCATGAGAGTGCCAAAGTGATCTAGTTGCGGACTGTCACGCGGGGATTGGCGATAGATGTCGGAATTGATACTGCATTCATCTGAGTCGTCCAGTGTGGTCCGAGTGAGCGCACTCACGAGAAGTCTGAACTTGTCCATACGCCGAAGACAATTGGCCAATTTGGCTGGGCTAGAAAGATGGAATGCGAGGTGGTCGAAAACAGCTTTAAGTGTTACACTTCTTACACCCATCGAGACCCGATAGAGGCCTTTGTAGTCGCCTAAAGCCTGGTACATCTCCCACGGTTGTGTGTCTTTCGGATTCGAAGTACGACGTCGGTGACTCGAGACTGCATCGAGGTACTCTGTCGGCTGAAACATGCAATGCTTCACAACCTTGAGCTGGAGCTCGGTTGGAAGAAGTTCGAATGGAAAGAATTGCCCGTTACCAGCCCACCAATTGTGCATAATGGGAAGTGGGAGGGCCATTTGCTAGATGAAATGATTAGTAGGTTACCAATGTAATGGTGGAATAATAAGATTTACCCTGAAGGCCCGATAATTTCTGCTCAACCAATCCACCAGACTGACCCATTCAGAATTGTAGCGAATAAGAACATCGTAGATGGCGCCGTCGTCCTGAGTGACTGCTCGGCAAAAGAGAACATGTTTCGTGGTCCCATCGGCAAAGACGTACGATTTGGCTGTGCCGTATTGCTCTCCATGTAGAGCCTCCTGGTAGTTTGCTTTCGTAGCTCCCCAGACATGATAACGAATTAGCCAATGATATGGACTGAGAATTCGATGTTTGTGGATGATGTCCCGGATCTTATCCAAGACAGGATCTGGCGGACCGCGCCAGTTGTGAACGTCAATCTGGTGATGGGAGTAGAGGTAAGCCAATTCTGTAGCAGGATGCTGGTGATACTCCCGGATACAGGTAGCGAACACTTCGCCAACTTCTTGGCTATGTTCAGAGCCAGAATCATGGCGGGGGTTGTCGAGACAGCTAAATTGTAACTCCATGATGACAGTGAGCTTGCCGGCGGTAATTGGTTGCTTAAAGTAGATGAAGGGGAAGAAGTCGAGAGTGGAAGATGTGGATGGAAAGGGAGGAGTGGATGAAGAGGAAGATGAGGACGAGGATGAGGAGAGGATCAATCAAAGGCGTGATGGATGGTATTGATTGAAGAGTGCTATTGTGGATAGAGATGGAAAGATATTGAGATAAGAATATGCCCGAGCGCGGTGAACCAGAGATGAGAGGGCGTGGCAGAACAATTAAGGTTCTTCAACAGAACCCAGAAGCAGATACATTATACTACATTGTCCCAAATCTCACAATTGCCGGTCTGCGTTAGAGATAATCATGCCATTGAGACACAGGACATGACGGGACTGATGCTGAATACGTGGAATTAGCTTGCGCAAATGACCTTTGTGAAGTGACCTGTAATCTCATAATTTCACAGGATTCGATAGTATCGTTAGCCATATTCACGGCTAGTGTAATCTATAAGAACGAATGGATTGAATTGAAGGTTAAAAGAGCAACCACCAAGCAGAAAATGCGTTGTTGAAAATTCACGGAAAGTGATTCGGAGCGCGCGCCAAGACATTGCAATTCTAGGGAACCACTCAACACCAAAAGCTTCTGCAGCAGCTCCAATTCTCCCCAAAGACACTCCTTTCAACGAATTTCATTTATTTTTCAAAATGCAAGCAGCCACTAATGCTTCTTCTCCGGAAGATATTAAGGCTCTGGAGCAGACCCGTTTGCGGCTTCAGGCCGTTGTTAAATCTCTAGGCCAGCTTCAACATGACCTTGCTCACCATGAAACGCTTCCAAGCTGGTATGTTACAATCTACTCGTCTCACTTTTATATCTTTCCTCATTATTTAATGGGGAAAAATGGCTTTTTCCAACTCTTCTAATTTGTCTCTTGATATCTCTAATCACCAATCGTTATTTCCCTCTGGAATGAGTACATGGCCAAAGCAATCTTTCAATTTGAATATGGCGGTTCTCTCTTATGTACTTTTACACTATCAAATTCCAAAATTTCAATAACTGCAATTATCGGCTTCTTTTCTTAACACTCTATTACCAAGAAAAATCACTCTCTCCCCCTTCTCATTCATGATGTTTTTAAACATGCTGTCTCACAGCCCACACCCACAGGCCCTCTCTCCAAAAATCCTCCGCCCTCCTCATCCGAACAATCTCTTCCCTCCTCTCAACCACCGAAACCCACTCCAAATTCCTACACTCCGCGCATGCCTACCCTCTCCCCACCTTCCCCGGCCGCTCCCAAGCCGGCCTCCTCGACTTCCTTCTCCGCAAGAAACACGAGCCCAGCGTTGAAGACTGGATCATCGAAGGCCTCAAAGCCGCCGCCGAATTCTGCGATGCTTCCGAGATCGAGGGCATGGGTGTTAGGGTTGGGGAGAGGAAGGAGAAAAGGGGGCTAGATGAGGAAGATATCACTGAGTTGTGGGAGTGGGCGGGGCCGGCCGAGAATGATATCGCAAGGAGGGTCCTCACTGCTGGCGAGCACACTTCTGATGAGGAAGATGACGAGGACGAGGAAGACGACGACGAAGATGCAGACCAGAACGCAACGAAGGATACGCAGATGACCGGAGCTGATGTACCTGGCAAGCAACCTGCCGTGCCTGAACCACCGCCCTTGCCGCTTGCAACGATTCTTAGGTTCATGACAACAGGGTCGGTGCCGCTGTTTGCGGATCCTCAGCGGCAGAATCGAGAGCAGATGGCGGCGATACGGGCAATGTCGGCGCAGAGGGAGGGGGAAGCGGCGGCTGTGAGGGCGGGGATTGCGACGCAGGGGCAGTGAGGTAGGTTGGGCGGGGTAGGTTGGGAAGAAGGTGCAGGTGCTCAGCTTGGGTTAGAAGTGAGAGCGGGATAGCGGTGGGCAAGCCATATCATTGCATATTCTGGTGTTGGGGATTGAAATCCGTTGCCTTTGGTGGTTCTTTACTAGCGTAGGCAATATTGCTCGTCCATGTTGCATTTGAACTCCTTTATTATACCAAGCCACATTTTCCTCGATGTTTAAAAAGCAATCAAACGAAACTTTTCTGTTCTTGCAGATGCAATTCATTCATTCACCTGCAGCCTCTTCACCAAAACAAAGCTCCAGCCCACCACTAAGCTTCTACTCAATACCCGCTAGTTATCAGATGACATTCTTCCGTATTGGATGTACCCTCAAGATGCTTTTACTGGCGTCTTTTCCTGACGGAGTACATAACAGCCACGGACGCAGTGAACTTCCATCCAAAATATGAAGCTGTTGAGAAAATAATTCCTACCTTTTCCAGACGGGTGGATGTGGAAGCCGCATTTCCGTAATCATCGTTTGAGAAGACTTTACGCTGAGGACGAGATTAAGCCTCACTCAGCCCTCAAGGCATAGATTCTCACAGGATACAAATCTCGCGGAAACCCCTTCTGCAACTCGGTCGACACGAGCCTGAGACCAGCCTCCTTGAACAGTGCTCTAAACTTCGCATCCGTCCTCGTCACACTCGAATCTTGTTCATCAAAAATGTCGTTTTCCATTGAGTCGGTACTCATATTTTCCTTCACCACAATCCAAGCGCCCGCAAAGGGGACCGCACCCTCGTTTTCAGCCCCAGGATTCGGCTTGACAGCGAGCCCTTCCTTGCACCGCCTGAGGTACGTAACAAGTTGAGTATCCGTGAGATGGCCAAGACACCATTGGTTCCATATGAGGTTGTATGATCGCGGCTCCGGCGCCCAGTCCTGAAGCCCAAAGTTGTATATCTGGCCAATCTCTCCAGTCTTCTGGTCTGGCTTTGTGGGCGTAGGAAGTGGTGCGGCCACCAGCTCATCCGTAAACTTCTTCACAGGCTCGACTATGTCCACTCGCGCCGCTACATTGACTAGAAACCCCTTTGTTATTCGTCCGATGCCGGCACCGCAGTCGGCAGCGCGTGGGAGGGGTGTGGGGTGTGGAGTCGATATCTGTCGTCGTAGTTTCGCGAGGAAATTGGCGGAGCCTTGCAGGTCTATACGCGAGATGTGCGGATAGCCGCCTAGCATGCCATTCACGGTAGAGGGAACGGAGTTCCAGTAGGCCAGGGACTTGGACTGGTCAATTGATGCGTCGGCGGGGATGTCGAGGGTGGGGTCGGGGTCGATGGTCATGTCCATGGTGATGGCGATAGCTTATGGAGGGGGTGGAGGTAGAGCTGGAGCGGAAAGGGTATTCACATTTCATTCTTTGTGCGATTCATGGTGTTGTTTGCCGGAGAGAATCACAAATGAAGGCAAGGCATGCGACCCTCAGCGGCGATGGGGAAGGTATTCCGAGATATTGTTCACGATACCCAGGTAGGAAGTTGCATCCCCTTATCGGCCTGCGGGCAGCGATGGGTGTCATGGCGGGGTATGCTGTGCGTCAATCAAGCTCGAATATGCAATTGCAACGGGTAATATTGTAAGCAACAAACCCACCATCTAAATTGATGCAGTCTCCTCCTGCCATCGAGGAGCTTCATGACCTATCCATTCCCAAAGATTCCCAGGCTCTTCTCTCAACCTTCGTGTTTGAAAGCTTACACTTGTGTACCAATACTTGCCCTTGTCTTTAGGAGACGATTTCGGTATCACAGTCCAACCATGTCTGACCTATTTATTGAGCTCACTGCACCAAATGGCTGCAAATATACCCAGCCGACTGGCTTGTTCATCAACAATGAATGGGTGAAGTCAAAGTCTGGGGAGAAGATCACTAGTATCAATCCTACGTGAGTAACAGCCGCATAGCTTAGGACCCCTTCCACCATTCTATGATTTGGCCAATAAAGCTAAAATCTACTGTAGAGATGAGGAAGAAATCGCTTCCGTTTATGCTGCCGGCCCTGAAGACGTTGACATAGCCGTCGCCGCTGCTCGAAAAGCCTTCAAAGACCCCACATGGCGGGACATGTCCACAACGGCGAGGGGTGACCTTCTGTACAAGTTGTCACAACTCATAGACGAGCACAAGGAAACACTGGCGACCATCGAGACATGGGACAACGGTACTATTGCTCAGGCGGCGAGAGGAATGTATTGGCCGAAGAACTAATTCATTGTAGGCAAGCCATACTCGGTTGCTCTCAACGAGGATCTGGCAGAAGTTGTGGGAACTATCAAGTATTATGCTGGCTGGGCTGACAAGGTTCATGGCCAAGTCATTGATACATCTCCTGCGAAGCTTGCTTATACAATTCGGGAACCTCTTGGAGTCTGTGGGCAGATTATCCCGTAGGTCTGCTCCAGGGCAATTGAAGTACCACCAACTGCTGGTTATCTAACAATTGGTAGATGGAATTACCCACTTCTAATGGCAGCATGGAAACTCGGCCCCGCTCTTTGCTGTGGAAATACTATAGTCATGAAGGCGGCCGAGCAGACACCCCTTTCCATTCTGTATCTCGCAAACTTGATCAAGGAAGCCGGATTCCCACCAGGAGTGGTGAATATTCTCAACGGAGAGGGCCGCAAAGCTGGCGCCGCTATTGCCCAGCACCTCGACATCGACAAAATTGCCTTTACGGGCTCGACCGCGACCGGTCGCGAGATTATGAAGATGGCTGCCGTAAACCTCAAGAATATCACTTTGGAAACCGGAGGCAAGTCTCCGCTGCTAGTCTTCGACGATGCGGATCTCGACCAGGCAGTCAAGTGGGCACACACCGGTATTATGTACAACCAGGGCCAGGTTTGCACAGCTACATCTCGCATTCTCGTACAAGAAGGCGTGTACGATAAATTCATATCCGAATTCAAAGAATACGTTAAGAAGACCAGCAAGGTCGGCGATCCGTTCGAGGATGCGACATTCCAAGGCCCACAGGTAACAAAGGCGCAGTATGAGCGCGTCCTCTCGTACATCGAGTCTGGCAAATCCGAAGGTGCAACTCTTGCATCCGGTGGAGTAGCCTACAAGGACGTTGGCGGAAGAGGATTCTTCATCGAGCCCACAATCTTCACAGACGTGAAAGATAACATGAAGATCTTCCGCGAGGAGGTTTTTGGGCCTTTTGTAGTCATCAGCTCCTTTAAGACGGAAGAAGAGGCCATCAGCCGTGCCAACGACACCACTTACGGTCTCGGGAGTGCAGTGTTTACTGAAAATATCACCAAAGCGCATCGTGTCGCGAGACTCCTTGAGGCGGGAATGGTCTGGATCAACTCTAGCAATGACTCAGATCTGCGTATTCCGTTTGGAGGTGTGAAGATGAGCGGCATTGGCCGAGAACTTGGTGAAGCCGGACTGGACTCGTATACAAACAAAAAGGCAAGTTTCCAATATTCCTTGGAATATGTCTAGTAGCTAACCGCCGCAGGCTGTCCACGTGAATCTTGGCACGAAACTATAAAGACCGAAACGTGATAGAGGAAAAAGGGAAGGGTGTGGACGAATGAATGATACTGGAATGGCTATCATCAACCCCAAAGTCATGCCCAAGGGCTCGCTATCGGGAGATGCACTTAGCAATCCATCAGAGAGTGTGCTTGGCAGCTGATCGTGTTCCCGTGCCGAAGTGTGTTACACATCGGTTCCGCTGGCAGTTGTTCGTCCGGGTTCTGCGTGACCGACCTTTCAAGCTTAAAAAGTAATGGATACCTGGAAGCCAATGAATAAACAAGTTATATACAAGCATTGCGTAGTGCTGTTGACTGGTTGGACCAGTGACTCATGCTGTGGACCTGAGAGGGAAGACGCGTGGCTGCTGAGTAGAAGTGAGATGAATTAAGGACGTTGAGGATGCATGAATTGTAATAATATCGGCCTTTGTGCTCTCTTTAACGCCGTCCGAAAGTCGTTCTCGCCAAGTGTTCCCAAGAAGGCCCCCAAGAAACCCAAGAAGCGGCGGTTTTGCTCCGTTGACTCCGTGGACAAATAGAAAGCCAAATTCATGAGTGCAGCCAAGAGAGTGACGCCCAAGGATTTGATCAATTTTCAACCTCTATCAACAATACCACCCCCTCTCGAAACCTTCTTACCATATTTTCCTCCACTATTTACCCTCCCTGCCCGGCGCAGGAATCTGTCCAATAGCCGACCCTGTCTCTGACTCGAGGTAGGTCTGCCCAACGCCTGGACTGCCATCGCTTCGTGCACCGTAGTTCGCATCCTCAAACTCTTTCTTCACCGGTCTGCACTGCGCAGCTTGACAGCTGGCCTTCTTGCGCACCGTCGTCCGATACCTAAAAATCAGGTCCTACCGCGATTAATAAAGCTCCTTAACATACCTAAACACTTTGCAGCTGTACCTAGTTTGCGCGCGCCGACTCTCCGTCTTCCGCTTGCCGTCATCAACAATCAGCCTCGCCTCCAAATGAACGCCTCCTACGAACCCTAGATTGACGACAGGAAACACCATCGAACCTGGCTCAAAGACAGTATTCTCATTTTCCCTCTCTCGACTTGCTCCCTCTCTGTTCTCTGGCGATCGGACGTGGCCAACTTCCTGCAAAGGCGATTACGACGGCCTCCGTCGAAGCCCGCTTCCTCTCCTTCCTCGCGCGGCTTTACAGACCTCCGTAACACGGCCTCCTTCTAAACCCACGATAATACATAACATTTACAACTTGCCAAGTCTGTAAAGAGGGCACTAAGCCGGCAAAACACGGAAGGGACAGAGGATACAATCCCTGTCGCACCTGGACTTATCGTATACCTGCCTTCCAGATTCCGAAATATTATCGGCAGCCAACCTGAGTGCAAGACAAGACCATACCCAGACAATTCAATCTGCTTGACATCTCTCGGCAGTATGGGTAATCAGCCCTCCAGCAACAAAAAAGACAAAGGCGAGGGAGCGAGGTCATTGGGGGAGGGAGTATCACTCGAGCGGGACAGCTATCGTTCGTTTGATAGGACAGACACAAAAGAATCCTCTCGATCGTTACGAAATTCCATTAAATCCAAGATTCCTGGAAGCAGCAAGACAGATAGTCCGCGGAACTCCACCTCTGGACTGAATTCCGAGCTCGGCGCAAGCAATGGCGCTATCGACAAGTCCGACGCCGCGTCGACGAAGTCAGCTATCAGCTCCAGATCTGCTGGACAACCACCGCAACGAGGATCAGCTTCATCTGCACAAACGCCAACAATCGATACCGTCGCAGCGCGCTCCAGTGCGCTGTCCGAGAGTCCCCAACCCCCGCCATCACCCGTACATTCAACCTCACTGGGTCAAGGGCATGACTCAATAGACAGAGCACAACGGACTGGCGAAGTCGATCACGTTTCCGACGCTCCTCCAACTGGAGTGCCTATGCCTTCATCTACGCAACAACCAGGAGAGTCCATATTGCAGAAGAAGGATCAACCTATACCTAGGGTTCCTGAGGCTCCTGCGCCTACAGATGGTTCAGGCTCACCAATGGAAATAAGTGCGCTCAAAGCCATTGATCTGGACGACATGATTCAGCGACTGCTGGACGCTGCGTATACAGGCAAGGTTACAAAGACTGTCTGCTTAAAGAACGCGGAGATTTTTGCCATCTGTCAAGCCTCCAGGGAAATTTTCTTGAACCAGCCCGCTCTCCTGGAGCTCGCCGCGCCAGTGAAAATTGTTGGCGACGTTCACGGCCAGTATACAGATCTTATCCGGATGTTTGAGATGTGTGGCTTCCCACCCAACTCCAACTACTTGTTCCTCGGTGATTACGTTGATCGAGGAAAGCAGAGTTTGGAAACCATCTTATTACTTTTGTGCTATAAGCTCAAATTTCCGGAGAACTTCTTCCTCCTGCGTGGAAATCATGAGTGCGCCAATGTCACTCGTGTCTACGGATTTTACGATGAATGCAAGCGACGATGTAATGTCAAGGTTTGGAAAGCCTTTGTGGATACCTTCAATACGCTCCCAATTGCGGCAATCGTTGCTGGAAAGATTTTCTGTGTCCATGGTGGCCTTTCTCCAAGCCTGTCACATATGGATGATATCCGACAGATTGCCCGGCCCACTGATGTGCCAGATTACGGGTTGCTGAATGACCTTCTTTGGAGTGATCCTGCAGACATGGAAAATGATTGGGAGTCCAACGAACGAGGCGTGAGTTATTGTTTTGGGAAAAAAGTCATTATGGAATTTTTGCAACGACACGACTTCGATCTGGTGTGTAGGGCGCACATGGTGGTTGAAGATGGCTATGAGTTCTTTAATGATCGGATACTGGTCACCGTCTTCTCGGCACCGAACGTAAGTTTGACCAACCCTTTTGCGTGCCTAGCTTGCTAACAGGATTAGTATTGTGGCGAATTCGACAACTGGGGCGCTGTTATGTCTGTTTCCGCAGAGCTTCTCTGCAGCTTTGAGCTTCTGAAACCTCTTGACTCGAGCGCGCTGAAGAGTCATATTAAGAAAAGCCGTAACAAGAGACAGAGCATGCTCAATAGCCCGGTATGTTTACAATGTCAACGCCAGTCTCATGTGGTTTACTTCAGTCTATTATTTTTTGCATATTTATCGAACGAAGACTAACTTCTAACCCATACAGCCTGCCAACCAATATCCCCAAAGTTACTAACGCCACCGATCCTACGTAGGACCGGGCGGGTGGTACTATCGATTCAAATCAAACTAGCAGTTTTAGATCATATCAAAAGCGATTGGAATACCTTCAATCAGACGACAGCAATCGGGGCTCCCAATACAGACTTCAACGACTCGGTTCACAACGCACAATGTTGATTCCACATCGATCACGAGTCTTCAAGGAAAAGAAAAGGAACCCAAAAAAATCGCCGTTGCAATGCCTAGCGAGTAGGGTAGGGAGCGGATCTTCGTTAAGGAGATTGGTGGAAAGCGCCGCGGCTGTACAACATGCTGCACAAGACGGTAGCAAGGTCGAAAATTTGGTTTGGGCTCAGAGAATGGAGTTATGGGAGTCAACGCTACCTGTCCAGCCACATCCCGATTTGATGTTTAATGCAGATTTCATTGGTCCACGACGATTTGGGCCTTGCTAGGAATGAGTGTCGGTTTCATTGTTTGTTATTCGTACTGGCCGGTTTCTTTTACCTCCTACGGAGTAATATGTTACCTTTCAAGCATTTGCTATTCTGTTTGTCAGTTGCGGTTTTGGCGCTTCAGAATTGGGACCGGCTCACGCACGGTTGGGTCTCGTTTTAGGTTCATCACAAATTTGCAACGCTTGCTCTTGTACATTATTGTGAGAGCTGGAGTGGATGGTCAAGAGGGACGTGGATGGCGGAACGGAAACCTAATTCTGCCATTCGTATCCTTCGGAGCCTTGAAACGGCCGAATGATTAGAACATGTCTTTATAATCGTGGAAATGATTTTCTCCTTGATATTGATGCTCGCTGGAGCGGTGAAAAAGTGGTACACCAAACTACCTCTCTTGTATGTCCGGAACACAGCACAGGCGTAAGTTTTTTAAAGCCAGCCATATCGATTAGGGGGCATGTTATCCGAAATGTGCCTAAAACCTCTTTTAAGTTCTAAAGCAATTTCGTTTATGAAAGAGGATCCTTAACTCGCGGCTCTAAATTTTGTTATATAATTTCGCGCTTAAGAAGGTGGCTTGTTTTGTGCTAATTTTTATGCACCGCGAGGTTAGTTCTTGAGTAGCGCCGATACTTCATTGGTTCGAGGTTCGCGGCGCTGAATGCATGCCGCAATCGATAAGTCATTGCCTACGCTCATGAATATTCGCGTATTCAATCAAAAGATATATATTCAGCGGAGTCGCATGGCATGAATCATCACTACTGATGCTTTCATTCTTCATTCCCTAATAAAACGCGAGCAAGGATGCTCTGAAACGCCTACAACACAGCGCCGACCTCCTTTGAAACCGAAGGTAGTATATATCTGCAGTCATTCCTCTCGTTCTCCCTTAATAGATTTCTAAACCATCTAATTGACTTCTTCTGCTTTCTGGTTCCCTTCCCGTAAACTCTATAAAACTTAAAGTGTTGGCAACTTCAAAGTCAACTTCAACGGCGCACCAAGAAGCACAGCGTCGTACATCAACATCTATATCTCGACCACAGGATTGCGTCATCCATAAACACCACTGCATTCTCCAGCACCATAACTATGTCTTGTAATACCAATCTTCCAGCCCTAGACTAAACTGTAAAGAGTCTAACCCAGCGCAGTCTTTACAACCACGGCCTCCATGCAACACCGCACCCCCCTACCTCCCAGCACTACTTTAGACAAATGTCTCTCCATTTTCCGCAACCACGATCTCCTTCTTCGCCTCGACCCAGAATTTGCCCACTACGAATCCACGCCCGCACCTCCTAGTGCATCCGACAGCGCGACCAAGTACTACAAAGTCACAGACCACATGCACACACTACCCCGCGGACTGTGGGACACGACCGTGTCCTTTGATGCGGAGATTACGGATATAGAGAATGGAGTTAAGTGGGTTATCAAGGCGCCTCTGGGCCTTGTGCAGTTGAGTTTTTGGAGGATTGTGCCGGCGGAGGAGACGGACAAGTATAACGATGAGCCGACGACGTTATGTCTGGTTGAGGATATCGAGATTCGGTGCTCGAGATTGTTGCTGGGGACAGTAAAGGGGAAGTGTGAGGAGAATTGGCGAGGAGTTCATGGGAGGTATATGGAGCACGTGCAAGCGGTGGCGTAGCTGCAATCCTTGAGGGAAATTCGATGTTTTTAATGGAGATGTTGTGAACCATTTAACAAAGTATTGCAACTAGAAATGGAAGCACGGTTTAAGGCGTAGCTAGATCCCGAAGTCTTTTCAAAAGTTTATACATGCTAAGAGAATGGACATTATTAGATGATGTTTCCCTTCTGAGGTATAAAGCCAATAAAGACAGTGTTTAGGTGTGATGACCACCCGCGTAAGCAGCTTGTCAACTTGTCAACTTGTCACAATAAAAATTCACAGCAGTCTTTAAACCTGTCTTGTTAGACGGGTACAATAGCGAATTGTCATTGTCATTCACAGCTTATTGTCGCAGGGTATTATCCAAAGGCGCGCTGTGATTGGTGAAAGAAAGCTCGGATTTGTTGCTCATGTTTGAGTAGGTCCGTGCATCCTTTACTTCACCTGCACCCGCCCGGCGGCATAGCTATCAATCCCACACAGCCTAACCTCCCACTTTCTTCCTCTTCTCTCCAATTCCTTTCCCATCTCTATTTCCCTTTCGACTCATCACATTTCATTGACGTCCACAATACTGCGTCAAAGTCCATCAGCATGCCACCAAAGAAAACCAAAGCTGCCGCAGCAGCACCTACACCAACACGCGCCGAACGCGGTCGCGCCGCACCTCCACCAGCAACTGAAGAGCCGCCCGCAAAAAATGGAAATATCATCAAAGCGAGCAAAGAAAAACTTGACGCGCCTTCCAAACGACGAGGTCGCCCTCCCGTGAACGCGCTTGCTGAAGCGGAAGCTGCTCAGCAGCTAACTAAGGAACTAGCAAACGCGACTGGGAACGAGTCCCCGAAGAAGCGCGGACGTGATGCGACGAAGATTGAAGAGACTGCAGCCGAAAAGATCATTACTGAGGCTTCGAAGCGCAGAGGGAGACCGTCTAAGGCTTCGACAGATGTTATTGCTGATGAAAAACCGGATGCGGCGAAGAAAACTGTACGTGGAACGGCCGTCGCCGGGGCTGAAGAAGAGTCTGCCGAGACTACCGAAGCTCCTCCTAAGCGTCGTGGTCGTCCGGCCGCAAATAACAGGGCAGCGCCTGCTGAAATCGAGGGACCTACTGAGGCTCCCCCAAAGCGCCGTGGTCGTCCCGCAGCGGTTACCAAAGTAATGCCTGCAGAAGCTCCCATTGATACTGCTCCCAAGCGCCGAGGTCGACCAGCAGCTACGAAACCCAATGCTCAACCCAAAGTTACCGAAGATGCTCCAAAGCGTCGTGGCCGCCCTGCTGCTGCTAAGGTCGAAGAACTCGGCGCTGCAGATGAGCCTTCCTCTACCAGGCGCAAAGGCCGTGGCCCAGCTAAGGCCAAGCAAGCCGAACCTGAACAGCAAACGGAAGCCACTGCAAGCCGCCGAGGCCGCCCTCCAAAGGCCGAATCGGCTGCAAAACCAGTATCGACCAAAGCGCCGAAACCCGTTGCAGGCAAGAAACGCGGGCGCCCTCCAGCTGAAGATGCAGAGGTTATACCTCCTACTAAGAAGGCGCGTGGAAAAGCTGTCATTAAACCTTCATCTGCTGCTCCGGCCGGTGGAAAGCCTCGTGGGCGCCCTAAGGGCGCTACCAACAAGCCGAAGACCGATGCTTCGAAGGTTCTTAAAGCACCATCCACTAAGAAAGCCGACAAGGCCGCTGCTACTCCTGCTACTGCGACTGCTATCGATGCGGATGGAAATAGGTACTGGTTGATGAAGGCGGAGCCTGAGTCACGCATCGACGAAAAGACCGGGCGTGATGTTAAGTTCTCCATTGACGATCTTATAGCTGCTGAGAAGCATGAACCGTGGGATGGTGGGTTTTCTCCATTCATTGACACCCTTCATTGATTTGGCTGATTCCTCCTTCAGGAGTGCGCAATCACGCTGCGAAGAACAACATGATGGCGATGAAGCAGGGCGACTTAGCTTTCTTCTACCATTCAAACTGCAAGGTCCCGGGTATTGCGGGCGTCATTGAGATTGCACAGGAGGCTACTATTGACGGTTAGTTGCCCATGAACGTCACCGTTTGTCCATATTTCGCGATTAACATACCTTCTAGAATCTGCATTCGATGACAAGCACCCGTACTTCGACCCTAAGTCGTCTCGTGAGAATCCGAAATGGTTCAATGTGCACGTCGCCCCGAAGCAGAAGTTCCGCGAACTTATCACGCTCAAGACGCTTCAATCGCACGCCGCAGCCGGTGGACCGCTCGAGAGTATGGAGCTTGTCAAGCAAGGTAGACTCAGTGTGCAGAAGGTTAAGAAAAGCGAATGGGACTTCATCATGGGTCTTGCCGGCCAAGAAGCTCCCACAGCTGGCACTACCAGCATTGAGGAAGCCGCTGAAGAGGACGAACAAATGGAAGACGCAGACGCTGAATCCGGCGCCGATAAACGCATCAACACCGAAATCGAAGCCGCAATGGACGCCGAGCTCAACGACGCAGACGTTGAAGGAGACCATGTCCCCATCGATGAACCACAATCCGAGCCGATGTCCCTCTTCGACCGCATCACAAAGCCAATCGTCTCAGCTGCCAACGCGATGACTGGCGGTTCCATTTCCACATCCATTGAGGTCACAACCCCACCAGACCAAATCGAGCCCGAGGAACCTTCCTCCTCAATTGCAAACGGCGACTCAATCCTTCTAAACGGTAAGCTGCGTGCCCAGTCCGTCCAACCACCCAATGGCTTCGCATCTATGCACCCGGCCGAGGCGTCCTCGCGCCCGGCCTCACGCGGCTTCTCTGTCCCGCCGACCGCGTCGACTAAACGCAGCAGCCGTCCTGCGTCGCGTACTGGATCACGCGCTGGATCACGTGCCCCGTCTGTGGGGCCGAGGAGCCGGCGGAGTGTTTCTAGGGGTCTGAGTGGCATGGCGACGGTCGCGCCGACAATGTCGTATACGGAGATGAACACTATGGAGGTGGAGATGAATGGGCAGGGTATGGAGGCAGTGGTGGAAGAGGTTGTGGGTGCGATTGAGAGGGAGGGTTTCGATGATAGGATGGATGTGTTGGATTTTGATGTGGATTATTAGGTGTTTGATTAAAGTGAGCGAGTGTGCGGTGAATGGTGTTGCTGCATTGAGAAGTTGATGATTTGGGCTTATGTTTCTAAATGGGAGGAACTGATGTGGGTATGGATGGGAGTGGTAGCATTTATGCTGAAAATGGGCTTCATGGTTCTGGCTCTGGCAAAAGAAGATTGATGGATCTACTGAAGGGAGAACGAAACCGGGATAAAAAGAGACGAGGTGTATCAAGCTTACGAAGGCATGGAAGTAAAATGGATCAGAATAGGTCTTCTTTTCGGGTTTACAAAAAATTGGATGGAGGCTTTGGCTTTGGCGTTGAATAGGCCCCTGCGCGGTTCCTTCATGCGGGCTCCTCTCTCTTTTCTGCGACATCGGAGCTGTCTCTGGCTTTAATTCGCTCTGTGAGAGAACTAGGGTTTATTTCCAACAGTGTATTATCAGAGAATCAATAAATTTTTGTTAAAATTCTTCGACTATCCTATATGATTGTGGACACGATGTGGACTAGAACTCCAATCTGCGTCTATTCGAAATTATTCTGAAAGTAGGACGGGTAAAGGGGAAGCGGGGACTGCAAAATAGACCTGTTAGATCAGAGACTCGAATCAAAGGGCCATGTTGATTAGAATGTTATCAATTGAGGCTACCAAGTAGTATGATAAATCCAACCCTCCCATAATCCCGGCACTCATGCAGCAGGTTCTGGTATAGGCCTCAACAGCAAGAAAGAAAATGCACCCCCGTGCAACCCAGGAGCTCTTGCCCTAGCCCCTCCTCCGTGTGCTCGGGCTCTTGGCCTTCGCTCCAGTGGACGCGCCGGTGCTGCTTCCAATAGCTTTCTTCTTCTCCGCCACGATGGGTCGCTCGAGCTTGGAGGATGTCGTCTTCTTGCTAGTGCCGCTGTTCCAATACCAGATCATCTGCGCGGCGAGGACGAAGTTGAGGATGAAGCCGGCGATGAAGCCGTAGAGGATGAGCGGGTCCGGGACTTCTTGGAGGGTGGTGAAGATGCGGGAAAGGGAGCCGGCGAGGTAGTTGAAGACCTGTAAGTTTGAATGTCAGACAATGATTCCAACCAGAAAACCGCCATTTTTGCGCAAGGTATACGTATGCTTACAGCAAAAGCACTCAACTGCCCCGTTCCCCCCTGTCGCCACACAGCATAAATTTGCGGCAGCTTGCTTGCTACGCTCAGCACACCCGCACCTGCCTGTAACCAGGCCAACTGCTTCACGTTGACAACGTCCTGATTGAAGAGAGCCGTCCCCGCTGCCGCCAGCCCAGCCACCCACGCCACGGCACCTACAGATTGGCCCGAGTACTTCAACACCAACGCTGCTATGGCAATGTTTTGGACCATTATGAGCGCCGCCTCGCCATAGGTGCTAAAGGGAAATCCATGGCGGACATTATAGCTCAAACTAATGAGATAGGCACTTGTTTCGAGGAGGTACGACAGGAAGGAGAGACCTTCTGCCGACTGCGAGTTCAGCAGCTTGAGCAGCTGCGGGACCTTGACGATAGAGCTGGCCCCGATAATGGCAATGCCCAGACCTTTGCTGATGGCGAGCTTGATGCAGTCTGGCGAGGTCAAAGGGTCGATGTCTAGGATTAGGGTTTTGTAGCAGAAAGGGCCAAGCAGCGTGCGGCCGGCGTCAGTAATGGGCGCGGGGAGATTGTGAGTTACTGGCTGGAGGATGGAGCGGACAGCCTCCAAAACAGGCTCCATTTTTGGCGGTTTGGTGATGGAGGACGGGATGGGTGGTGGAGGAAGGCTTGGGTTCGTGATGTGTTTTTGGTGTTGAAACTGCCGGGTGCTCATGCGGAATGCTTGACATGGGATGACTTGCTCAGACGGCTGTCAGCCCTGTTGGTCCCGACCTCGGGAAGGCCACCTTCACCCTTCCGTTATTCCCACTCTCGCCTTGGAATTTAAGCCGTCAGGCCGCTGGATGACCTGGCATTGTGAAAAAAATTCCTCATTAATTTCAGCTACTCCGAGTTCCGAATATCGCAGCTTTTGTAAAAAAAAAAAAAAGAAAAGAAAAGAAAGACTCCAGAAGGAAAATACTCCACATTGGTACTCTGGGTATCTCTTTGAAAACCTACTACTCCCCATTCCAACCGTTTGATTCAGCCTACGCGTAACTAAGGCAGGTTGATTTTCATCTCTTCTACCGATGCTGAAGTTGAAGCATTCCTGGAGACCTCACGAGCGTGATCATTCATCGGATGTTCATTTCAACCTCTCCAAATATGCATGCAACGTCAAAAAATAGCCACCACACGCTTTGCTGCCTCTCTTTCATCAAAAATATGCTTCGTGCAGTAATGCTTGTCCCAAGCAAAAGGAGGTATTCTAGGAGTTCCTCTAATGAGGGTCCTCCGTGGGAGAGGCGTGCTGTAGGGGTAGAGAGCGTTGCGGTGCGGGTCAATCAGTTTGATACTGAGGCATCCAAGGGAAAAGTCTGCAGACAATTCAGGGATCTCAAGAGTGCCGAACCCTCAAAAGTAAGAAGGCTTAGAGCAAAACTCCAGAAGTACATTGGCACTTTTTTTTTCTTGCGCTGCAGTAGCCGTACCACCTACCGCCATTTTTTCTTTCCTCCACTTTCAGGTTTTCTTCTTGCCGTTCTCTCCTCTTTTCGATGGGTTCTATTGTCCCGAGATTGTCCAGCGAAGTGGGAGGTTTGGCCACAGTCTTCCCTTTTGCTCCTGCTTGTGGTTTCGGCCTTTTCATAACAGACTTCTCTTCTTTCTCCATCTGAGCCGCCTCGCCAGTTCCCCCTTTGGGCCTCTGGTTCCTTGCTCGCGGTTTCAGAGGCATTTGTCATATCAGCTTTCTCCGGACTCTCTTATCTGCCTCCATCGTGTCGGTGATATGAAAATCCCCAATCTTCAGCCCCGGCATGCTCTGGGTCATCAAACTCATTGCCGCGGGATGCATTTCAGGCGCGATATCGACTTCTTCACAAGGATCTCATTGCCACTTCGTCTCTAATCTAAAGTCGTAATTATCTACAGCCTCAGTGGTTTGGGAGTTAGACTCATACTCGTCTCTACGCTCGATATCGGAACATGGCACGCCGATCGCCCCGAGCTCGGGGTTTATCGTACTCAACACCGGAGAAATCTTCAACGCCGGTGAAATTTTCAAGATCGAACAAGTTTCCGGAGCCGAAAATTGGGCGGATCCGGTTCGACAGGTCGAGGTCGATGCGGAGTCTACTTCTGGTTCGCATTTATAGTAAAAGAAGCTAAATAGGGGGGTGGTATCAGGAGTCCAGTCTCAGAAGAACTCCCGCATCCAGATGCTTTCGCCGGAACTAGTCTGAACCATGTTGAAGAGTCTGCTTGAAATGAGGCATAGAGAATCCGGAAACGGAAACTTACAGTTCGCGGGCTCAAAAAAGGAGTTCTCGATGTTAGTTACTTGTGGTGAGTAGAAAGGGTAAGGGGAAAAGCCCCTAACAAGTGTGTGGACTGAAGTTAAGGGAGGGAATTTTAATACCTGTTGAAGCCTGGTAAAAATGTTTCAAGAAGTACACGATGCTGCTATAATTGGTGAGAGCGCCACTGGCTGCAGGCCTATATTTACACAATGCATTACGCGATCTTCATCGTAGGTAAAGACGAGTCATTTAATAGTAATGTATGTTAGAACCGCACCTGGAAGCATACTGAGAGGCTAGCAAGAATCAAAAAACGATGTGGGTTGACTCGTAGATTTAGCTGTTGAGATCACTCCGTGTGAGCACAGATACTAAATACTGAAAAAGAAATGCTTGGTGCGACGACAGACAAAGAAGTTACAACACTTTGTAACAAAAGTGCGCGTCTCGAGGCAAATTTGAAATAAGTCCTCCAAGCAAAGTTTGACCTGTGATATACTGGGAAGACTGGTGAGTCTCATATGCTGAGATGAAATGAGACTAAGGCTCATTGGATTCTCCATCATGTTGTTCGACAGCTGTTTGCAAAGAGCTAAGAGTTCGGATCTGAAGGTTCATGCAGTCTTGGGAAGTGGCAACGGTCATCTGTAGCCATTTGAGATAGGTGTTCAATCGGACTTCAAACACTTCAATCTCAAAGTTAGAGATTGAGGTAAGAAGCCATAGTAAACGCTATTCAGTTCAACTATATCAAGCTCTAATAAAATATAGAGAGATCTGATCGATACCGTTAGCACATCTTTTCTCAGCTTTCACGTTTCCCGCGGCGAAAATATATGATAACTTGTTGAACTGTCATCGGTATCGATATCCTCCTTCAAACTGGTTGCCATAGTAGTCAATGACCCTAGAGGTAGAATCACCTGGCTGCCTGATGACAGTAATGTCTCCAGGCCAGTACCCTTCGATTGTTAGATCCGCATCGCCACGGCCAATAGCCGCCTGCAACGCAGCCTTTCTGTCTTGGCGGAATTTGGATATCTCGGAGACGACATCGATACACGGAGCCGACTGGGTTTGAGGCTGATTAGGTGTTGGCAGTTCAGGTGTTGGATCAATCATCAATCCGTTCATAGCTGCTAGCGGAATACCTCGCCCAGGTTCCTGATTGGGGAGGCCGCATTCTTCGTCACCGAAGAAAGAGAAATCATGGGTCGCTGCATCCCAGAATGCCTCAGAGTCGACATCTTCAGTAGATGACTTGGTTGGATAGCGCCGCCAGCTCGTCGAGATCTTTTTGGGAGGTGTCTTGGGAGCAGCCATCTCTAACACAATCCGGCGAAGAGCGAAGAGGCTATGAGCGTATTCCCGTTCTGCAACCACGCGGCTTCGTCCTGGTGGCAAAGCGTAAGTAAACCGTGCGCGTAGCTTCGCGATTGCCGTCTCTTCTGCGCAGTCTTTGATGAACTGAATGAGCCGGTCAACGACTTCTGGACGGTCCGTCTGAGTGGGAACGTCTGTAAGAATCAAAGTATGTACTTTGGGAAGCATTCCTGGATGGAGTCTATTTTCGTGTGACTGTCGAAATTCAAGGCGAGATCGACGGTCCTCGACGTAATATGTCGAATTCATTGAGTTACGATGAGATCTGTTCTTCTGCGGCTCTTCATTGCTGTGTAAAGATGAACTCCTCAGAGTACCGTTGAAAGAGAACATAATAGGGGATAATCCTCCGTGAGGCTCGACGAGCGGACTGACTGGGGACAGAGGACCGTCGCATTGTACAGGCTCGGGAGCAAACGCACTCCCTCGGCGTCCTTCGGGAGGGCGTTCTTCGGTAACCTCAATCGTGGGAGCACGTGAAATACCTGGAGATATCTTGCCTCCTGTTTCGTCGCCCGGTCTAGGAATATTCTCTAGTCCTAGAAGGTCCTCAAGCTCAGGCTCATCTCTAGTAAGTTCTGGGGATTGCATCGTGTGCCCGGGGAGCTCAAAAACAGCGGTGTTATGAGCATCAAGCTCCGGCATTGGTGGTTCCTTTGCCTCAAGCTCATGAGAAATTTTGGGCCGATAAACGGCTAAATCTCCCTCCATCTCCGACCGTTGAGGAGAAATCGTTGATGCAGTCGCTTCTTCCGTGACTATGGAATAGTTGATACGAAGATATACCATCCGTTCTGAGGCGTATTCTGCCAGGACTTGAGTAAGTTTCTCTGCACCTGGCATCACAAAATCGTCGTCCTGATCCTCAATGGAGTCCATTGATAATGACCGAGGCTTTCGGAATGCCTTGGACAAGGTACCAATATCAAGGACCTGCAACCTCTTCGACCGTATTAAGCCCGACACGCCCTCTACTGTCATCTCATTTTTTGAGATATAAAGATGAGTTATACCAACATCATCTGCATCTTCGATGGCGAGTCGGCCAACGAAGCCTTGAGTTAGTTTAGTGCGGAGATGCTTGTCGAGGTCCTCGCTTCCAATGTTGTCGTAGCTCTCTGACGGCCAGTTTCCCTGAACAGGGGTGAGAGGCATGCGTCCATTGATAGGTTCAGAAATTGCTTCTTTCAAACAAGAATCAAGAAGCATACGAGCGCTGACATCGGTCAAAGTGTTTTCGCGGATATCCAAGCTCCGGACTCTTGTCCCAATCGATGCAACGATGACACTGAAATCGCTGTCTTTCAAACCCAGGCCTCGAAGTTTCAAAACTCGTAGGTTAGGAAAAAATTGCAGTTTGCTAAAGACAACAACGTCTTTCGCAGCAATGGTTCTCGAGAGATCGAGAGATATTAGTGCAGGAAAATGAATTAGCGCTTCTGATAAACCGTTTGATGTCGAATTATTGCAGCAAGACGCGTCCAGTAGCCGTAGTCCATACACAGGGAAACCGCCAGCCCGACGAGAAGGACTCGAGTATCGGAGTGTAAGTAGGGAAGCGTGATCAAAGAAGGGCAAGCCATTGACAATGAGGGACTGTAAACGAGGCAGTCGTTCTAGAATGTCTCGCAGCCAGTCCGAGTGCGGACCACCATATATTTCTGCATGCGCTGGGGGGAGGTGGAGTGTATGTGTCAATTCTCGAACACAAAGACGCGCCCACGATAGGGTACGCTTGAATCGAGTCAATGCGACTAGACTGTTTCAGTATTCTGTCATAAAGATACGAACACCATGTATACCATATACAGTATCATTTTGTTCTCCAAAGTGGGACGCGGGATTGCCCCAAAGGTGAGGAGCGAAGATTTCATGCCATTTTTGAGACACGAGTGCGGCGGAGCAAAGATCGCGGGAGGGAATGTATTGTGCTATGATTTTCCAATGATCTTTCGTGATAGCAGTTTCATATGACGGAGGAGCGTCTTCCATGCTGAGGGAGGTGAACCCCGTCTCCGCTTAGCCTTTGGCTCGATTTGGGTGTGGATAGAGCGGAAGTCTTCAACACGCCGATTGAGAGAAGTAATCAGGTAAAGGAAAGGCCGCAGAGGACACCATCATGGCAACAGTTGATATCAAAATGCAACATGTCGATACGAGGATCATTTCATCATTGAGGCGGAGCAGAATCCTTGCGACGCTTGGTCAAATGTCTGTCGAATTGTGCCTTGTGACTTGACGTTGGCCAGCTTGGCGGTAGGTCGCGGCGATATCAAGCACATCCTCCGTCTACGTCGAACTCGTCACGGCAGTACCATGGCAAGCTTCTCACTTTCGCCCCCAGACATTCACTCTTGTGGCTTGATCTTTAATGGGGATTCCCTACAGCTCTATGGACTCACTGCCCTTGATTCAAACCATGAAGTTACGCTTCCAATCTACCAGGAATGGCCTGGGGCAATGCCCAATATGTCTGAATCGCTTTCAAGGCGTTTTACTCCATCTTTCATATTAATGAAGTCGGCTGATTTTGAGACATTTGTTCTTCTCGTTCTCCCGATTTCTCCTGACAAAGGAAGCCTTTGAGCATGCTCTATTATAAACCAAGCCCATGGCTGGCATACCGCATTTTCTTTCACCCTACATGTAATATTAAGGCCTTCCCTATGCCCAGAACATACAGACTGCAACGATCAATTGAATCTAAATTCACAGCACAGACACTACATAACCTTCAAACCAAATTCTCAGCCATGAAGCTCACTACCGCCCTTGCCGTTCTGATTCCTCTCCTGGCCCTCGTCTCCGCGGCTCCATCAACCACCTTTGGGAAGTGTGTCCAACCCCACGGCACTTAAATGTGCCAGAACTCCAACTCGGTGAGTCCCTGCGACTACCGTATCGTCTCGATGGGCGTCTGTCACGACGTCGAGAACGCGTGGGTCAACACCGTTTCTTCATCTAGCCTAGACTATTCCTAGAGTCGAAATCCCATTACTTATACTCTGTATTCGTATGCCAATGCCTCGCTTCTGTTCCCCTCTGCTCTGCATTGATTGCTGATTTGTGTTTTGTATAGGAAACTGGGTTGCAACGGCCGTGGCATCGATGCCAAGTGGCCCGAAAGCGAGGGCCTTGATTATCAAAACTTCAACCATAAGAATGGAGAGCTTTAAGTGCGCGTTCCAGGATGCTCCGGGTCATTCCTAGCTAAATTGCTGGCTTGCAACGCTGAAGGAGACTGGTTAGCCCTTTGGCCCGAATGAATCTTCTCCGTAATCTCATTCTGCTCTACCTTTTCTATCGTTCTGGTTGGCTACGATCGATCAACGATATGCATTTCTTTCGCTTTTCGGTGTTCGCGCTTTTTCGATTCAGCCTTTGATCATTGATTTTTGAAAGGACCTCTTTCTCAGGCTTCATTTCCCTAAGGTTCCCTTTTGCTTGGAGCTCTTTTTGAGGGAGTTTCTTTCTTACGAGTCTCCTTGTTGCGCCAGTAACTATTAGGATGCCACGGTTTTCTAGTGTCGCAAACTCTCATCTTCAAATTAGACAAGTCTTTCGAACACCGCTTGTAACGTCGCGGCCACATGGCTATGCGTTTGGACATACCTTTACTGCGCCGTACATAAGTAATTAAGAACATAACAGTTGGAAAAGTTAGTCTTCTGGGTGCGAAAGGCCATCCAATAAAGCAAACGTTCACGAACACGTCATGTTCCAATCATCGCCATCAGCGGCAATGCTCTAGGCCCGCTGACAGCTTGGCTGCTTGATATTATTCGACAATGTTGCATATTACCCAAGCTTCGCTCCTTGAAATCGCAATGCTATCGGTACAATCCGTACTGTGGCTCTACACGATCGCCTCTTGGGTCTCCCCAACGCTCCCAATTCCTATGCCGTGCTCATCACCCATCCACGGCTTGAGCTCGAAGGGTTGCGAGCGCATCATACGCAGCTACATAGGCTCGCCACTGGTGTCCACATCTCCGGATAAGCGACAGTACGTTTTCACTGAGAGTTTAGACGAGTCTTTCGAGGTAGCGAGGGTGAAGGGTAGCGAAAGGGAAGGAATGGCGTTCCCAAGCTTAGTCAAGACGGAGGAGAGAGAGGTATCAAAGAGGGGGCGGAGAGTTGGGGCTGAGGCACACATCTGTTATATTCCAGCCACCACCAAAATCCGGGAATAAAGCAAACATACCACCCAAAAACAATCTGAACAGCGGCGGCAATCCACAATGGATATAAAAACCACGTTTCGTCATAGCCGTCAACTAAGCCCTCCTAAATGAAATCTTTTCTCACGATCTCCGTAATGGTGACAACGAATCCTAGACTGAATAGTGCGATAATGTCAACACGCTGCTGCTTCGGCATCTGTAGCCGCGCCACAATAGGCATTGGTAATACCGTCACTACCAAGTCTGCGAAGCAATTAATACTTCCAGCGGCCAGTATCACGACATCTTCCGGGAGGCACTTGGAGTTAGGGAGCTGCAAGAGCACCCAGTACGCGAGGGCAGGTGTGCAGAGAAAGACAGTGAGTGCGATAAAGGTGATGCAGGTGGCAATGGTATAGCCGAAGGAGAAGTGGATGGCCCAGCGGAACCAAGCGATATCGGAGTCTTGGGCAAGGCGGCAATAGATTTTGCCAGTATCTGAAAGGGAGAGTCAGAATTCTGGTGTTATTTGAGGATGAGAGGTGACGGACTAGGTACTACATTGAGTGTTATGTCGCGTGCATATCGATTCCAGCCATAGCTTTTGGTTAGTTAGCACGACAGAGACTGTGAGATTGAATATCGTGGTCTAAAGGTTTGTCAGTAAGTGTAATGAGGATATACAGTTTTTAGTCTAAGACTAAAACTGTGAGAGGAGAAAAATATGGAAGTGATAGAGCAGGTTAACATGGAACAAATAAGTATCAAAGCAAACGCGATAAAGACATCATCGGAACCGAACCACCTCATGATTACTATCCGCGTGTATATCCGCAGGGTGACCACAACCAAGACCAGAGAAATAAAAGCCCCATTCATTATCACCAGCGCTATTCCACGGGTATATAGATCTGTATAATTTGGTAGCGCCCATGAGAGTATCACATCTAAAGGTATATCTCGCATCTTTCACGCGTCAGGAATCAGCACCGAGCAGGAAGCAGCACAGATCTACCACCACCAGAATGATAAATAAAGGAAGAGACACGAACAGGAGCATTCAAAGGGGAGAGTTTGACGTTTCAAATCGACAAAGGTTCTTCATAAGGCAGCAGGTTGCTGCAGCCTTCCGAATAGACGGGCGTACTCTATAGCACATTGAGAACCTGGAGTTATTCGTTTTCCCTGTAAGTCGAGCCTGGAGATTGCAGCAACTATTATATACCGGCACATATTAAACGGGGCTTTGCATTCCAAGTTTTTTGTGTGAGGTGTTCGCTTAAGTCGCGCGAGCTGCAGGTCACTGGGATGGCCTGTTATCGTGATAGTTAAACGAGAGACTTTGTTATATTAAAATATGTTTCGAGAACCATCGTACGCGCCCACGAGGATACCCGAGGTGAAGCTTGCTGAGCGGCGCCGGTATGGAATATTGGTGACCCTTGAGAGCAACGCGGGTCGGAACGGAAAGCGAAACTTGAGTGGATGCACCGGCGATGATTTCATTTTCCATGCCGCTCTCTCGCGGGATGTCTGCCAAAAGTCGCTGGTTAGCATCTTAAGGCACAAAGAGTTGGTACTCGCTGTATCTGTCCTCGCTTTGTAGGGTTTGGTGGTCTTTATTCCTCACACATGTCTACGTCGTCGTCGACGGCAGTTGTTTGCCTGGCCGGAGCAATTCAAAGTTGCCGCTCGAGTCAACATTTGGCACCCCTGGCAATCAATGCTCTCTCGAAGCATAGCCAACACCTTAATCCAGCCACCTGAATCAGCGTCGCCTTTCCTTCCTGCATTTTGACTTTTGCTGGTGTTTGAGGCCCGAATATAACTGCCTAATGGGCCAACAAATGTCGTGAACTCTTTACGACCCATATTAGGCAGATAACTAACCCTACGCAAATCTGCTCTATAACTGGGATCTACCTAGATGTATGCGTATGACCATCTACGCTAATTCGTTTTACATGAGGAGTGAAGCAACGATCACACAGATGCGTCGAGTAAATAAGTACTTGCATAGGTATTCCAAAGAATCGAGTGAGATCCAGAGGCAATATCTAACGTCCAATGTCAGTTTGATTAAATTCTGGTAAGAATGTTTTTTGCAATTGCAGATGCGATGAGTATGATCCCCATAAGACAACTAAGCTGTGTTATATTTTACATCTAGCTAGCCTTAGCAACCTTCATAAAAGAGGTAAAATTGAACTGACCTTTTTATTCCTACATCCAACGTACAGTGAAACCAAATTACGCAACACCCCTCTCTCCAACCAGTGCATCAGGCGGCTCTTCTTCTTTTTCCAGCTCATCGTCATCTTCCTCTTCCCCATACAACCACTCTTCTGCGTCGGGCAATCCGAATATACTCCTCCAGATACTCTCCCACAATCCTTTCTTCTGTGCCATAGCCAAAACCATTACGATCGGTAAATGCCATACACTCGCCCAGAACAATCCCCTTGCGGTGCCCTTATGTCCGGACTCGCGATAAAATTGCACCGCCTTCCACGCCATCCACCCATTGATCGCGCTGCTTGTTGCTACGAAACCCCAGTCTGTGACGCCAACGTAGGCGAGACCAAAGCAAACTGGGAACATTACTAGAGCATAGCGTAGTGCAACCCGACCGTTCCGTGCAGGGTTCGTCCAGCATAGCATCCGATATCCAGCGTGTTTGTACTCCTCACGAATCGCCCAGCTCAGCGAATTGAAGTGTGGGAATTGCCAGGCAAAGAGGAGCGCGGCAAGCAGCCAGCCTCCCGCGGAACCTTCTCCGAAAAGCAATTCTCGCCATGTTCCCTCATGTGCGCACTGTCCAGCGCCTGCTGTCCATCCCATGAGGGGTGGTATCCCGCCAACTATTGCTCCAGCCCAAGTATTCATCACCGAAATCCGTTTCAAAGGAGTATAGACGCCCGCATAGAGACCAATGTTCAGAGCACCAAGGAATGCTGTGGTGGGATTGACGCCATAGTATAGAGCTGCGACGCCAACGGCGCCGCAGGCTATAGCGAAAAGAAGAGCCCCTTTCGGGCTGATAAGCTTCCGAACTAATGGCCGATTTCGCGTACGGCTCATCTTAGCATCGTGAGCAGGCTCAAGGAGCATATTGAAAGCATTGGCTGACGAGCAGCAGAGAGCGGTGCCTGTTGTGAGGAAGAGGAGGGTCGAAGTGGAGAGGGATGGTGCGGCGGTGGTGGCCGGGGCGAGCAAAGCAGGAACAGGATATAATGAATATGCAGTCGTGGTTGTGAGAACTATGAGGAAGCTAAGTCGTGGTTTCGCGAGGGAGAGGTAAGTAGTGAAGAGGCGTCCGAGGGATCGGCTTGGGAGGTTCGAGGAGAGTGTAGCCAGTTTGGAAGATGCATCTAGAGGGATTGGGTAATTGGCTTCTAGATTACTAGGGTCTGGTTCTCGTAACCGCCTTTTTCGTCGATGGGAAAGTTGTTCTTGGACGGGGATATGCGATGGAGCTTCGACATGATTTGGTTCCGTTCCATGAGATGATGCGGTAGCCGTTACTATAGTCCCTCTCGTTGGTAGAGGCGTGTTCCGGAGTCCACGCTTTGATCGTCCTAAGGTCTCCTTAAGTATGCCATTGGCCCAGAAATAGTCATCTTTGAAGGTGTTTCTGCTCTTTGCCGTCGCGACGGCCGCTCTCGCCGAGAAACTTGTCGAAAAAGACCGCTTCGGAGACTGGACGGAGCGCGAAAGCTTCCTCAAACATCGTGCACATACGCTGTTTGTGCCTTGGAAGGGAAGGGGCCGCAATAGCGACGGGCGGAGGATCATTGCTTGTCAATTGGGCCTATCGTTGGTAGACGGCACAAGGGCAGCATCTTGCATCTTTCGAGGTTCAGATGCCAAGACTACGGCGGGCGAGAGAGTCGCTTGAATTAATCAGGCCATCAATATCATTTTGGTTCAACTTAATTGCTAAACTAGATACTATACACCGTATCAGCATCTAAGCCGAGTACATTCCCGTTTGTTGGAATTTGTTACAAGAAGGAAAGCCAAAGTGCTTTACCAGCACTTTGCTCTCTGAAGTCCCATACTAATACAAGATGTAGTACACTAACAGCTAAAAGCGTCTATACACAATCCCAACTGCGGGATGCTTCTGCCCTCCATCTCCACATCCATCATGCAAACGGATTGCGTCCATCCTCCTTTTCAATCTCTTCTCGCGCTGCCTTCTGTGCCTTGAACTCATCCCACCCTGGACAAGACAGACCCTGTGCCTCAAATTCTTCGTCATCAACAATTTGGCACATTCTGATATTCCACTTCCCGACCCTGAGAACCAAGAGCGACCCATCAATGACAAACGTTGGTGGTGATTGCGCATGGAAGTTTTTGATGGGAGTCCAGCTTAACTGGTCTCCCATCTCACGAGACTGGGCTGGTTCAGCAGCAACGTAAGCACCTTGGTTCGACACTAGACGATGGCCTTCGCTCCGTGATGAGACCAATCCGGCAGCGTACAGTATTCTAGGGAATGCGCCCTCATTTATAAGAGACCTAGGTAATATGACGTTTTTCGATGGCGCATTCTGTGCGGTGACAGCCGGAGCCTTGGGGTTCAAAGAAGGGCTAATATCGGACCGTGGGCTGTTCTTGACCTCGGACATGGACTTGGCAATTTCTTGTCTGATAGCTGATCGCTCGATCTGTGTTGTTCCTTTGCTAAATAGTTCCTTGTTCTCGCTTTCGGCCCTTCCTGCCGCAGCTGCACCATGGGCGAGCTCCACAAGCTCTTTGGCAAGCAGGTGCTGTGCTATTCTTTTTGAAGGATCCAGAGCGTGTTTGTTCATAACGAGGTCAATATGGTGAAGAGGAACAAAGGTAAACAGTTTTAGATAGCGCTCTACGATTTCATCCGAGGTCCGCAAAAAGAACTATGTAAACAATTCAGTTACCTGGAACAACAATCAAGACCACGCTGGGAAGCCATACCTGGTATAATTTAAAAGAACTAAGCATCTCCGGATCCAGCCAAACTGCATTGCCTGCACTCTTTCCGAACTTTTCTCCGGATGGGGTTGTGAGAAGAGGAGTTGTGATCCCATAAGGTTGCATTAATGGTTCGTCCTTCTCTTGCCTGACTGCTGGGTCATGATGTGTTTTTCGAATGTGATTTACTGCGTCAATCCCCGCACAAATGTTGCCATATTGATCAGACCCTCCGATTTGTAGCTGGATCCCGTTTCTATGATACATCATCCACCAGTCCCAGGCCTGTAATAAGGGGTAGCAAAACTCCGCGAAGGACATTCCATCGCCACTCTGCAGTCTTGTCTTTACTCTGCAGCATCGTTAGTGGTAGGCTCAAGGCCCGTACGAGTACTAGGCAGTAGAACAACGTACGTATCCCTGCTCAGCATGGCACCCAGCCGCACACCCGAACCTAAATCTCTCATCAATTCTGGAAGGGTCAATGTATTTAACCAAGCATTATTATTCAGCAAAGCTCTTTTCCAAGCCCATTCCTTCTTGTATCCATGCTTGAGTGCAAGAGCTTCAACATTCACCCAAAGTTTCTTGATCTGCATATGCATTGAAACCATGTTGGCTTTCTGCGCAGCCGAGTGGACACTGTCACGGCTAGTGGTCCTTCCCGTAGGGTCTCCGACTTTGGCCGTCGCTCCCCCAAGCTGTGGAGTGTAAGCCTTTGAATGGTGAATTAGACGAGGTGAGGACTCACCAACGTGACAGCGTGAAAGCCGCTCACATACATCCAGTAGAGAGCCATGAGTGGCAATAGATGCCCAACATGTAAGGAGGGAGCTGTAGGATCTATTCCAACATACGCGCCAATACGTTTCTCGATCATGAGAGAGTCTAGCGCATCGCGTCCCCTGTAGTATCTGTGAGCATAGCCCGGTCGACTCGAGACGTGGTTCTGTGCCAGTACCCAGCAATGTCTTTAATATAGCCTCGCTCCTCCAGTATGGTCATCATACTCTGCTTCTCGCCAGCCTTAATTTTGAGTGCCTGGTCTTTCCAAGCCAGTTCTGCTTCGTATGTTTTCTGTAGCCACCCATTGCTTATAGCCCGTCGCGTTTCTCTAGCGATGCTTCGGTTTCGGAGGCATTGTTTGCATACGTAGGGGCTCGGTCGTGCTAGACGTGTAAAGAAAGATGTAGCTGCCATTGATACCTTGGAGTATCTAGCTTGTTTGTCCGTCGACCTCGGGAGCTTCATCCATCGTTCACATCGAGAAAAGTTGGGCGGCCCGACCATCTCTCCTAGCGTCAAAATGCGAAGTCACCTGATGCAATTTGGAGTCGTGCCCAGAGTGCACGCCAGCGCGCAATGATCCATTCGACCCTTGGTTGATCCAGCAAATTCACTGTCCTTGTTGTCTGCAACAATGTCTTCAGAGGCTTGGTTGAGATGCTTATTGCTCAGGTTGTCCAGAGACAGCCCTGAGGGTTTGGCGGCAGGTCGTACATGCCATGCATGAATCTTTATTCCCATGCTGGCGTCATCATCAACGTCCTGCCAAAAGCAGTTTCGCAGTCTTGGAATTAGCCATGAACATCAACATCAACATCAATATCGCCCATTGAAGTCCTTCGTACCCAGTTACACTCATCAATTTCTGTCAACATTCTTCAATTGTTTCCTGTTGCACTACCGAAGAGCCCAATTCTTTCCCAGTTGCAGAGTGACATACCTCAAAAGCTATAATCAACAATGGATTGCTTTGGCTTTCCGGTCATATGCTTCCAGTGCGGAACGTATGCCACCATGAGGGTCCGAAGTTTTGCAAGTGTTTAGCAAGCTCACTCAATACTACAGCGATCAGAATCCTTGCCACTGCAAGGTTGTTGGTCCGACAATTGGATTCGGCGTAACTGTTGTGATGGCGGTACGTATTGATCCCTTCTTTGCCCGGAATGCATAGCTTTTTCCATGTCCAATCTTTGAATGAGACCTGGCAGCATGGAAACTGACCTCAATACTAGGTCTTCTGTTGGCCGGCTGCTCTCTTCTGCGGATGCTGCGCGACGGACGTGGGCAAAGCGTAACGCTCTCCCCTTACACTTCCAAATATTGCCAAATTCAGTCCGGCTCTAATGCTAAAACAGTGTTCTTGCCGCTCCAGTGGATACTGGAAACTCGATCAGTAATGCAATACCATTTTGATACCCGTGAAGACGGCTCGTGGCTGGAAATGACGACAAAGGCAATTAGAATATGAGAGTGACGGTTGGAAGCAAAGTGCGATAAATTGAGCAGCCCAGGGATGGTACAATACCATACGGCGTTATAGCTGGCTATGGTGTAATACTTTTTTTTTTTTGGCACTGATGAACCCAAATGGAATCACCGATATGAGGATCGTGCAATTTCAGATGAAGCACTCTTGATTGCAGTGCTCAATACGAATTCCGCGTGACTTACATAACAAGATTAGTGTCCCCTAAACTTAACACTGTTAAGCTTAACATTTAGGCCGACTTTCAGTGGAACATTCATTTCATTTTGTCTACTCCTCATGGATGGCTTAGTCTCGGACGCTATCTCAGCCATTATTGATCCAATCACTCTCATTTTTCGTCAAGGCTTCAGGAAACATTCGCTTCATCTCTCGGATTCCCCTGTTTTCATCCTATATGTTCTTCACTCATTCCTTGACTCAATCTGATATCGGGACCTGAGACTTGAAATCATGCGGTCGGGAATTCACTTCACTCCAGAATCTTCATTCACAACAGTATTTCATCTTCTATCCTCGCGCTGACTCTACAACCTGCGTCCTACCGCGCTCAGCGACTTCACCGCGTCGCAGGCCCTTGGCGTCACGTCCTTGCTCATATTTAAAACCTTTCCTGGAGCTATAGATTGTCGATGGCATAGCCTCTAAAGGCTACCAATTCATTTGTTCGTTTTATCCCTCTCTTTAAGTCTTTGTTCACTCACTAACCATTTCACTCGAACGCCTTCGGAGCAGACACAGCTACCCGTTCTATAAATGATTAAACGCGCTCTCTATCGTTCGTCAACGGCACCACTTCTTCACCACTGCACAACGAGTATATCTAAAGAGCTGTGTTGTTGGAATTATTAGCGATTCCTATCCCGCTTGGACATTTCGCAATGGACCGGGTTCCGGCCGCTATTCGAACATATGATGTGCACATCAATCCCACGGCGTACGAGGTCGATGGTGACAGGTATATCGATATAGGAGGCAGAACTTTCAGAAGCCCACAATATCTCTTCCATGACAACGAAGACTATGAAAGCGAACCAACATGGGAAGAAGGCCTCCAAGAGATTGAGAATTTCGATTGGTCTGTGCCAGTTGATGGACGAACCCGACATGATGGGAAGGTACAAGCATTGACTACAGTTAGTTCCAGCGCAAATTTGCACTGTGATGGATTGGCTGAGAACGAAATCTCAAAGTCGCAAACACAAGCCAATGCCGTGGAAGAAAACCAGCAACGAGGCCCAGAATCCAATTTATGGGCGGACAGAAATCGAGATGGTGGCTTTGATTCTATGGAGATCTCTGAATTGCGAACACCCACTTGTGAGTGGGAGCAGGCGCAGACAGAAGACGATGCGGGATCGCCTGCAGATGCGGACTCCCGGAGAAAAGAAAACGAGGAGGCTCTGCGTAACACAGAATCTCCTGAGAACGGAAAGGCCCCAGCGACCAAATTCAGTACCGATAATGAGTCAATGGCACAGCATGCGCAGCTAGACTTGAGCAAATACAGGACCTTGAATGACGCTATGAATCGAATGAACATCTCAGAGTCGCAGGCAGTGCCAGAGCTGGTGGGAAACGAAGCCACTACTGTAACGATGGACCTACCTGAGAAGCACATTATGACAGAGTCTCGTACCAGAGATGGCGGTGAGCTTCAGAAGACAACAGACGACTCTGTCACGTTGGACAATCCCATGCCACACATAGATGGAGTAGGCCCCAAAACCAGTGTCCTCAGCGTTACCAAAGACGAAGCCGCGCTCACTGCCGGGTCTTCCATAGCTCCAGAGTCCGGCAAACCGCTGGGACCCGAAATTCATAACGGCCAGGCCACGGAGGAAATCGAACTATCGAATAAAAGTGAATATGGAATACAAGAAGCACCATGCAATTACCTCGACGCCGAAGGTACTCAAGAAGTGGCTTCTCCCAACGCACCGGAGACCTTTGAGCACCAGGAATCAGAAATGCACCATCAGGAAGCGGATTCACCTGTCCTGTCATCGGTGGAATTTCAGCCGTCTATTTATCCCGCAGCGTTTTACGAGAAACACGAAGCTGCAACCAGTCCGTACTTATGGCTACCATTCATTGATACTCCTAGATTTTCACCGCCACGTCCGTCTTGCAGTCCAATCTCCGAGATTGCTAACTCACGCTGCAAAGGTCGTGGTCATAGTCAGTTGGCTATATCGGCGAACCTAGATCCAGGAAAAAGTGCAAATGGCCTAGGAACGGGTTTGAGTAATCCGAATACTGATGCGGATCATCCTACCGGAGCAACAGGCGGGGCTGATACTCCCGTTGTGCTTAAATCTCGCACCGTGACTCCACCGCACACTCTACGACATAGGAGTACCAGTCGCATTCCGCAAGAATATAGCGCCGTTGGCACCCCAGAAAGTGAAGACGACCAAGTCATAGAAGACGCGGAAATGGAAATGCCAATGCTCAAGAGAGACCTGAGAGCCCAACTTGAAGTAGCAGCTCTCGCTATTGGTGAGCCCACGACGCCGCTGCCTAATTTCGGACATATATCGAGCTGCACAACGGGCCAGGGTATTTATGGGCTTGGAATCCCCACTCAAAGCACTGGAACTCTTGGCGCGGATAAGAGAATGCGTTCATCTCCAAGCCCCAAAATGCCCGCGAAACGCTGTAGGGTTGAGGGAAAGAACGGCGGGGATCAATTCAGTACAGAGGACGATGAGGCCGATGACTGCACCCCCCGCATTCTTTCGAAAGACCGAAACAACGTGGATGAGTCCAGCCAAGCCGAGGATTCGAAAGACGAAGATGATGGCTCTCCAGAACAATCGACATCCCATTTTGCGGATGCTGTCACCCCTAGTGAAGTGGTTGGCATACCAAACTACTTCGCCATGGATCGTGCCGAGCTGGTGGCCCTGTTGGAAGAGCACAGCATACAACTTCCTCCCATCAGAAAGAACCGTTCTACACGGGTTAAAAGAATTCACGATATTGACACCAAGAGAATCGCACGCCTGGTTGAGAAGGATGACCTAGAGCGCATGGGTATCAACTCAAATAAGTATCGCACGCAGCTTCAGGCTTGGCTTCATGAGGCTGGAGAAGACGTGCAGATCAAAAAATACTCCACATATGAATTGGAAATACGCCTTGAGCGGCGTAGAGCAGAAGCAGGAAAAATGACAAGTTCCCAAGTTAATCACCAAACCCCAGAACCAATGCAGGAGTTCATTGCGCCATTTAATGACCAGGAAGATTCCAAGATCTATCGCGAGCAGCTCTCTGCCGTTGTGGAAATGGCATCCGAAAAGAGTCCCAATCCAAAGAGCTCTACCCTCCTGCTGGAAAAACAGGTAGAGGCGCTGATTGCACAATCTAATCGGACTCTTCACACCCCGAAGACTCCAATTCAAGCGGATGACTTACAGTCCATCAAGTCGGGAGCTCCTTCTAGAGCCACAACGCCTCGCTCTGTAACCCGCCTCAAGGAGTCTCGCGCCAACTCTCCCGCCGACGCTCCAAATAAATTGCTTCGCGAACCACATAACACCGAGATCCTGATGTTAGGAGGGAAGGTAGACAACCAACGTACGACCGATCAACTAGCCAAACAAGTGACGACACTCAAAGCAGCCAAGGCAGAGAACAAACTGACGCCCGGCCAACGGATCAAGCAGGTGGCAACACCCAAAGCAGCTAAGGTGGTCGATAAACGCAAGACTGATCAACCGGCCAAGCAAGTAGCAGTGCAAAAACTTGCTAAGACTTTACAGCTTGCGCCAATGGATTACTTTTCCAAGACCAAGGACGAACTCGCCAGCTTCATCCGCGAACGGGGGGTCACCTATTGGTCTCCTACCAGTAAGAAGGCTGACCTAGTTGAATATCTTCGTCGTTCAGACACTGAGTTCGCTAAAAACTACAACAAGCTGACAAACGAAAAGCTGAATACTCTACTGAGGCAACGCAAGGGGGTTCGGAAAGTCAGAGCAAAAATGACGAAGCCGGAGAGGATTGCTGAACTAAAGCAACTTGACGCTCAGATAGCTCCATCGCCGGCTGCTAGTACGTCTAAATCTCCAAAGAGAAAGGTGCCAGTCAATGAAGCGAGCTCTGAAGGAGACGACGAGAATGCAAGCGAAGAAGACGCTGAGCTGTCAGACCAGCCTGCTGAGAATTCGAAAGTTGCCACTGACGCTGCAGGTCCCGCCGACCATGAGGAAGAGGATTTTGAAGTCGAATCTACTTCCGCCCAGGCATCAGAAGTAACTCCAGCAACGCGCCGCCCCGCTACTATTTCTGATGTCGCCCCGCTCCAAAAGGGCTGTCCAAGCAAACTCTCAACCCCTTTATCCAAAGCTCCTGTCAGCCAAGCTGTTACCTTTGCGAGAGCACTCACACCCTCGCCTCCCGCAACACCAAAGGGCCCAATAACTCCAGTGACCCAGAAAATCCTAGCCACGCCGGACACGAGCAGGACATTAAACAAATCATCCACAGAAGTTGCTCAATCCAGCTCGATATCGCCTTCCGTGCCGCCAAAGCCAAAAACGTACAGCCAGCTCAAGCGAAAAGCTCCCAAGAAGAAGAACCCTTCGAGCTCCGCCAAAGTCGACAAAAGCTTCCAACCAGACGGCGGATCCAGCTCGGACGACACTCGGGCGAAGAAAAGGAGGAGGAAGAGGAAGAGGAAGAAGGCTATCGCAAGTACGAGGAATGCAAATAGCAATGGCGGCACCGCGAAGCCTCCGCCTCGCGCCAAAAGCAGGCAATCGGATGTAGGACCGGCGACTTCGGAGGCGGCGGCGGCTTCTGAGGATGTTCGAACGGGGTTGGCTGCGTCGGTTCCAGCGGACCCTATTGCAACGGATTCTTCTGAGTTATCTTCCGCTGATTCTATGCAGAGCCCATTCGGCATAAAGCACGTAGCCGCTGCTGCTCCCAACGAGGCCATGTCAAGTACACTCGTCCCCGAAGCTACTTTCGACCACAATCAAACAGTCGAGCAAGGTAGCCCGCCCACGCAAGAAACTTCAGCAAGCCTCTCGCCTTCCCCCAAAAATCAATCAGCGCCTGAGCCTGCATCCGAAGCTCCCGCCATCAACACTGCCAAACCTAAGGGGTGGACGCTTTTCGGGACATTTGGCTTCCCTAGTTTCGGTAAACGGAATCGCACACCGCAAGCTTCCACGGGTTTATCAGTCACTGACAGCGTGGCCGGGAGGTCGCCTCATACGGCCCCGGAAGCTGCAGCGGAAAATGGAGAAGATGAGGAGATGGCGGATGTCATTGACTCGGATAAGACTCCCGACGAAGAACCCAGCGTGAGCACGCAAGTAGCAAACTCAGACAAGACTGCTGGTGAAGAGCCTAATATGAACACACAAGCCGCGGAACCTGACTCCCCACTGTTTGTCTGGCTGAATAGGCCGGCGCGCAGGAGAAGCAGTGCTCGGGTTGCAGCTGCAGAGACGCTGGCAGCTGAGGGCGGTGCGAAGGATAGCAATGGAGCTGCCGAGGAGAAGCTTGAAAGTAAGCTGAAGCCAGTTGTCGAGGGGCCAACGGCGAAAGAGAATAGGAAGAGGACGAGGAGTCTGCAGCCATTCCCCGTCTCGAGTCGTACGGTTCAGGGTAAGAATGAGGACGTCAATGGAGCTGCAGATGAGGCTGCCATGGACAAAGAAAAGGGGGAGAAGGAAACCAAGAAGCGGGCAAGGAGCTTGCAGCCTGCTGCAGTGGAGAAGAAGTTGAGGAGGAGTGCAAGGCTTACCAGTCAAGGGGTGGAGTAGGAGAGGTGGGACATGCGTGGAGGATTGGCTTTGAAAGTAATTAAAGGTGAGTCAGGGTTCGGAGGCTTAGGGAAGTTTGAGCAACTCCCCAGAGCACTTTGGAAGTCGGTGCTTTCTCGGAATGAATGGCCCGCCCCTTTGCACTTGGTCTGGCAATGGGGAGCTTTTCAGATATCCATGGCAATTGACAGACCCCTAGCGGATTTTGTAGCCAAGTCTTGGCTTTTTGCTAATTGGCATCTTCTTTTGGGGCTCTATTTTTGTACCATACAAAAAGACATTCTCGGATGAATATACCTATCTGTTATTTTACCACCCCTTCCCGATATCTCAGGCTCTAGCAAAACTAAAAATAAACCAAACAGTGCACGTCCTTCCAGCCCTTATTCGGCACCGTTGCAGTTTACGAGCGAACCAATGGTCGTCCACGCCACCACGACGTCGAGATACCCAGCAACACGCCTCAACTCCACACCCAAGCACGTCGGAACGCTTCTGAAGCGCAGTCAGCCCTGCCCCAACGGCGCCGTTCAGCAGCGACGCTCCCGGGCCAGCGCGACGTCATCCGGGCCCCGCCACGTGATGTTTACGATCACACCAATCAACGCGCGATGTGCACGCTGCGGCTAGGACGGATCAGGTAATGTACGAACAAGGCCGGCCATGAAGGGAGTTCGGATTCGGCGGGTTGGATGTTCACGGGTTTTAGGATTCGCAGAGGTGGGTCTGGAGTGGGTATAAGGACGGGATATGTGCCGTACGCAGCTGGCCGGGTGCTTGATATAAGAACCAGCTGGTTTTCTAATCCGCGGCGCGCAAAGTTGGTCGCCAGGCTTCAGGACTTTACTGTCGATACTTGTTCATTGATATTTTCCGAGGCCTCCGAGCCTCGTCCTCGTCTCGTCTTCCCTCTTCCCTCGCTATACTCATTTGTTTCTGTCTCTCTCTCCCTCCCTCTCTCCCTCTCCCTCTCCCTCTCTCTCTGTCTTGCGCGCGCGCGCGCGCAAGCTCTAGCTTCAAAAAATATACGCTGCGATTGATCAAGCTCAGTCTCTTTCTCTGCTTTCCAACGCGCCGCGATCGCCATCTCGCTCCGCTAAGTTTCTATACTCGAATGCCATCGACTTTCTGCTGGAACGGCTGTCGACTTGTATACTCTACTCGAGCGAACACTGTCACGATCCCGCCAAACCAACCCAAACGCCGCCAGCCACCACCCACGTCAGCTTCAGAATGACCAACAACATGGGCTACGTGATCCCACCGCCCGCCATCGTCATCCTCGTCATGATGGCCGCGGGGCTCTGCGTCATCTGCGGCTTCGTCATCCACAGGCTAGTCGGCTCCAGCGACAGCCCGCAGGAACGCCATCGCAGTCGGGAGCAGGATATCTACATGAGGCAGGTTCGGACCAGGAATATGCTTGGGTTGGAGTCTTATGTGCGGAGTCATTCGAGGAGGCCGAAGGAGAGGGCCATGGATAAAGGTAGGTCGGAGAGGAGGCAGATGGGGGTGGGGTTGGGGGGGAAGGAAAGAGAAGGATGAGGGCTGACTATTCGGTAGCATTCGCCTCGGTTTGAGAGACGAGGGGGTGGCTGGGGGGCTGGGGGGCTGGAGGGCTTTCTCGAGGAACGGCATTTGGAAGACATGAATGGTGTTTTGGATGGTTGTCGGGAGTTTTTAAGATTGGGTAGGCAGGGGCACAATAAGGGGTGATATGGATGACTCTGGCAATTGTTATGGGAGGATACCACGGCGTTGGGTCTCGAATGAATCTCAGGATTGGGATACCGGTATGTGGAGTTTGGTCTTGAGAAACTCTCCGTACGGAAGAGAGAATATGTACAATAGATAGTTAATGAAAGCCGTGACTGCACACCTACTTGTATCTGCGGCAGCATCGGTGGAGTGCCAGTCCGACAATAGTACCCACACATCGTCGACCCCTGCCAGCGCTGTCGCAGCAATGAGCACCCTCGGGAGTCCCCTGCTCAGCTACACGGTTAAATCGCCACTGGTATTTGAAGTGTATGTGGCACAGCTGGACATGTCCACGACCGTCTCACCACTGGCGAAGCCCCGTGCTCTCTGTGGAAAGAGAGTAGCTCCTGCCGTTTTCGCCTTGATTAGTCAAGATGGCGCGAACCACGCCTTCCACATCATAAATGGCGTCGGATGTGTAATTCAGCACCCCGTTTTGGTACATGAGCTGGGATGAGGACTGCTGCAGTGTCCAGTTGCGGATTTGGTTGAGATACGCGATATGGCTGTAGAGTGGTGTGGAGGTATTGTATCTGTCATAAACCATGAGCTAGTCATTCACAGCAATTGCAGAAGCTACAACGAGAGGCCGAAGCTCTCAAGGTCACAAAGCAAATGTAAACTCACTCAGTCAACCCAATCGCTTCTCAAACATTCAGGAGCGTCAGCACCCTCCAAGTGCTGCTCCTGTCCTTGACAGATGATCGGAATTCCATCACTCAGAATAGTGAACGCAATCGAATTCTTGACTAGATTCATATCATCCACCGACCATGGGAATCTCGGACTAACTTTGGTTCTCCATGAATGTGCCCTGCAGGTGCCGTCCTTACAGCCGCCAGTCCCGCCGTTCTCGCACACTGCAAGATTATACACGATATCCGACATATCCGACTGTCGCCACGAGGTGCGATTAATAAATTAATGCAAAAGGGCAGTTCATAATACCATCCATGCAGCCCTGATGAGTGTAGTCATAGCCCGCGTTTCCACCCGACACTTCACCCATACCAGGATACAACAGCGGCAGAGCACCACGGCGGGAAGAAGTTCTTGTCGACGTCTTTGACGGAGTCAATGTGGAGACCGTCAATGCTGTGGTTGCTCAAGAGCGACTTGATCCGGTCTTAGTGTCCGCTCGCCACGCTCGGAGGCTTCGGTTTTTAGGTGCGGCATCTCGGTATTGCAGTCGCCTAGCCAGCACACTTCGACCTCGGTTTGGCTGTCGTAGTTTTTCAGTGGGCAGTAGGAATGGTAGTAAGATACGTCGTTGAAAGGATGCAGTTGGCTGTAGGTAACGGCGTCAGCACAGCATGCCCATTCTATGTGGTTCGGTACCACATCGACCATGAGGCACATATTCCTGTCATGCAGGACGATCGCGAGAGAGGTGAGATTGTCGACGGTGTCGAAGCAGGAATTTAGTGGTAAAGGTCCATTTGGCGATATCTATGATATCCCCCGGCCGCTTGCAGCGTGATGGGGAGAAGTCCAGATCTGTAATGAGGGATTAGATCATCAGCTCTCAATCGTGGGCCTTACGTTCTGTTACAGCTGTAAAGCCCATGTTCTGGATATAATCCAGCTTTGTCCTTGATCCCGACACATGATCCTCCGCAGTATGTGTTCTTCGTGACATCACACGCTACTTCTACACCGCACCATCTGTACTAGCGAATCCGAAATGCAGGTTAGCCAAATGGTTTGAAACGCCATCTGAGAAAAAGACAAAGAACAAGTCTTTCAGCAATAGCAGGTGCCAGTTACGTTACTTGTGAAATTCGTTGCTAGACTAAGGTCAGGCTGGGTGCTACAAGAGAGCCTCTAGCTTAGGCAGGATGGATTCGTGCTCAGTGGACGTTGCCGCCACTATAAAAGCGATTCAGGTCCGATTCGAAGAATGATCTCGCGTTGTTTTATCATACCTGCATATCCACATGCAAGGTAACCGACGCTGATTAGCGTGTTAACTTTGGGAATTGATCGTTTCTACTCCATGACTAGGGAAAAATAAGGGCTGGGATGTGGGCTGAAACACACTTTATGCCGAGCTAGCCGATCTGCGAGAAAATCTCATCGCACTTGGTTCTTCGCTTAGAGACACTTATGTCCCCCTTGTCAAATCAAGGAATACACGTGAGACGAGGCTATCGGTGAAGATCTAATATATGAACCTCGTCCGCCAGCCCCGATGCAGGAGCTGCTCTACTGTGGTCGAAGAGGAGAGCCGATGAAAAGGGTGACGATAGCCCTATTTCGTCACGCAAGGTACAGTATTATTTGGGTGAACATTTGCACTGCAGCAAAAGAAAGGAAAGGATGCGGTCGGAAACGACTGCAAGTGAACGTACAAAAGAAGGATATTCCGCGGGACGAAGGAACAGAATGAGTACCCAGTACATGCACATACTTGCCGTTTCTAAGCATCTATAATTGAATGAAGCCAGTAAAGAAGGATCTGAGGAAGAAGGCCCAGAGTATCTGAGGAAGAAGGCCCAGAGTATCTGAAGAAGAAGGCCCAAAGTCTCTGAAGGAGAAGGCTCAAAGTATCTGAAGAAGGCTCAATGGATCTGGGGAAGGCTCAAGGGATCGGAGGAGACCCTAAATATGAAGCAGACTGGGATCCTCTCCTTAGCCGGTGGCAATTGCGGACACACATACATACAACACTAGAACAACATCAAGGCCGAAAATGTGTCGGGTGTCCAAGTTGCAACTACGCCTGCTTTAGAGTAATATCATCCGCGCCAAGATTGCCTTTTGGCGTGGTGAGAACGCGTCGTTGCAAGGGGCTTGACATGTTTCATGCGGGATGGGCGAAATTCGCAAAGCGAGGGCGTTGAAGCTGGAACATTTGCTCAGGCCTGTTTTGGGGGGGGGGGGGGGGGGTGATCGAGAAGTCGAGAAACCAAGATCGGTGGCGTCAGCCGCGGCGCCAGAAGCAACGCGAAACGCCTCAACCCCAGCAGACAGGGCGGCGCATCGCAGCGGAGGTCTCTGCAACTAATAACAGTAGCCAGTCCTTCGATGCTGGGGGCGAAAACCGCTGACGTTATAGAAACAGATCCCGTTTGCAAAGTGTAGCTGGAATGGGGCAGGGAAGATTGTTTTGTTGGTCGTGCCACCTGGTGCGGAAATTGAAAAGGAGATGAGTTGCCGGTCACAAGGGCACGATGTGTGAGAAAAGAGAACTCTTCGCCGTTGACTACCAGCGCTATCCAGCAACTAACATTAAGCGACCCCAGACGCCAATTTCGGGACGAACGGATTGACGGGACCCACGCCATCACCTGCAGCACATACCCTAGCACACACCCGGCACGTACTCAGCACGTACCTAGCACGTACCTAGCATGTACCTAGCATATGCCTAGTACATACCCGGCACATATACAGAGCTTCAAGAACTCTCCCCAACCCCAGCATTTCAACTACCTGCTCGCTCTCGTACTCCAGTACTCTCTTTTAAGCTCATCTCTTCACTTCAATCTCTCCGTATCTGTTCTCTAGACAGCCTCGTCCATGGCTGAAAAGTCCGAACCATTCATCTCATCACCGTATGAAGAATTCGAAATGTCTCTCGATCAACCCGTTCCTCCTCCTCCTCCTCCTCCTCCTCCTCCTCCTCCAAGGCCACGTCTATATCTACTTCTCCTACTTCCTCTACTCCCAATCCTTCCCCTCCTCTTCATCATCCAACTGGCCACGGCCGGGACAGATGAGAAGATTACCAAGTGTGAGTTCAAACTCCAATGCTTTATCATCTATCATTGCCGCCTCTGCAGCCTCAACCAAACATGTTTCCTGTTTCCCGCGGATGCTCTTCATTCCACAGCCACGTGACGCCCAATCTGCCTACCCGAACCTCACCCACCCACCCACCACAATGCTGACTCATGAACCACAGTCCTGGTGCCACTCGAGCTCTGTCTGCTGGTCGTAGGCGCGGCCGCGTTCCTCTTGGTTCGCCGATCTCGACGCAGGCCCTCTCAAACCCTCTCCGCCACATTGGACGACGAAGAGCGAACTCGAGGCTTCGTTTCACTGCGGCGCGGGAACGAAGCAATACGGATCCAGCTAGCAAGTGGAATTGGGACAGCATGATGGTGTACCTAGCATGTACTGTACGCAGGCGTACGGTCCAAAAATTTAACATGTTTAATCCAGTGACGTTTTTCAAGACATTTGGTAATGCTGAGATGAGGATTCGATTCACGATGCAACTAAAATACAGCGTTAGATGCCTCCTCGAAGGCCTCTTACTTATCCTTAACACAGCACATACCCAGCATTAATCCCTCTCTGCGCAATCAAGGCCAATCTCATTCATAGCCAACAAGCGACGCGAGAACAGGCACTTTTATCACACAGGACAATACTTCGTCCCGTACACCTTTCCTCCCTCTTCCTCTCACTCGACCAAGCCCCCAACCTTGCCGATCAACTCAACCACGTCCACGGTACCCTGAACCTGCTCCTCCAACCATCCCTTCGCTTTCTCCACCACCAGCTCCCACGCATCCTTCTCACCACCCAACTTCTTCTCGAAGAAAGCCACGGCCAACGCCGTCGCTACAACCTTTCTGTCCCACCCATTCTCCGTCGCCATCTTCGCCGCCTGCGTCTCGCTCACGCCAACCGTTGCAAGCAAAACAGGATCCAACTCCCAAAATCCTTCGAAGGTCTGCAAGTCGATCAGGACATCCAGCTTCGGCCCCGTGGGAACAGTCCTCTTGGGTGCAGGTGGAGATGTCGCTGATTTCTCCTTCCGCTTCTGGGACTCAGATGAAGCGCTCGGGGTCGCCGCGCTCTGGGCCGGTCCGCCGAACAGGCCGCCGAGTCCGCCACCGAATATACGGGAGAGTGAATGATTATGTCGCGCCGTGTAGAACATCTTGCTCGAGGAGGAGAGGGCGTCGGATTGGTCTACCAGCATGGACAGGTGCTCGCCCCGCTGGGCGACTCTATCAATATTGGCGCTCATGGCACGAGAAATGGCTTGGGTCGATTCGGTGGCGTCTATATCCATTAGGTCCTCCTCAGAGCCATCGCTATAGGAGGCGGCCGTCTGCGTGGAGCCGAAGAGGGGGGTGGTGATGCTCAATGATGATCGCATCTGCCTCTGCGGTGCTGCAGAGTGAGGCAAGGCTTGCGGTCGGCCTGTCCGCGATCGGGCTTGAGCTTGCTGAATTGGGATGCAACTGTTCACACCGGCTCCTGGTGCTGCGTAGGAAGAACTGGAGACGTTGTTTGCAGCAGGGGCGCCGAAGGGAGATGGGGATGCTCCTAAAGCCATGGATGGAAGTGGTGAAAAACTATGGCGACTAGCTCCGAATCCCGTCATTTGGGCTGGCATTCCGGTCATTTGGGCTGGCATTCCGGTCAGTTGGGCCGGCATTCCGGTCATTTGGGCCGGCATTCCGGTCATTTGGGGTTGCAATGGGGCGGTCCCCATGCCACTGTAACGTGGGGAAGCGGCCATCTTTCTCTTTGGACTACCTCTCTCGTCGGGAGACTGTCTTGCCCCTCTTCCTCCAGGGGCGGCCCCTCGCCCTCCTCGCCCTCCAAAGAGTCCGCCACGAGTGTGGGACCGGTCGTAAACCTGATACCCTTCACCTGCCATTTCAGTCTCCTCCACTTCCACAGAGGCATCAAGCCATTCGACCTCAGTCATGCCGGCATCATCCCGGGACTGATTAGCCTTGTTGCTCTCGACAGCAACAAAAGAACACCATTTGCCTCCGACCTGAAATTGGACTCCGAGCCGAACTGCCTCACGTTCAACCATGTCCTCGTAGCGGCTTTCGAACTCCTCCTTAAGTAGGTTACCGGACTCGTCTCTAGCTTCGGTAATCCACCCACGACCTTGCTCAAGCTCGGCAATGGCTTTCTTGGCTGCGAGCTGGTGGATGGTTTCGCCTGGTATGTCGAGGACCTGAACTGGAATTTCGAGCTCCAATGGGCCATGGATGCTAGTGCCACGCAGGACTACCGACTTTGGCTTCTTTTGCACGGAGTCCGGGCCCATGAGGAGATACACAGAGGTTCGGTTGAATGGGAAGAGGGGAGGGATGATGTGGGGCGCTTGCAGCAGCTTAGGTACCGAAATACTCGGCAGGTGAGCATAGCGAGCTTCCCCAGATTCGTCGGCAACAGTGGCCGGTTCCTCCTTGTCAAGGTTGACAGAGGTATCAAAGAGAGATATGGGCTTCTTTTTCTGCTCACAGTCAGTATGGAATCATGTGAGGAATTCGGGAGTAAAGCTTACCTCTTCTTTTGCCTTGGTCTCATCCGAAAGATTCAGCTTGACCCTCAAGCTGTCGACAACTTTCTCAACAATCTCGAACTCATCATCATAAATGGAAGTCGTCGCATCGCCATTGACATACTTCACTTCAAGGGTGTAATCGTTTATGTGTGGGGACAACGCTCCCTTCAACATTCGAACAACTTTGCTGTCCAACTTCTCGCCTTCGCCAACAGCTTGCGAGAAACCATTACCCGCCTTTGCCACACCCTCAATCAGAGCATGAGATACCCCATTACCAATTCCAAGGGTAAAGACACGGATTGGCGCCTTGCTCTCAATTACCTCCTTGTTAAGGTATGTGAAAAGCGTCTGCTGATCCCAGATTTCTCCATCGGTCAGCAACATGACTTCCAATGGGATGTCCTTGTATCGCTGCTCTAGCGTTGCCTTTATTGGCTGGTACATCTCAGTACCGCCAAAGTTGGCCTGAAAGGTCTCGACATGCCTGACTGCTTCGTCTAAGCTGCTCTGGCTGTATGTTTTGCTTTTGGGCCACAGGAAGGAGTAAGATGAGCCAAAAGAGCAGATGTTGAACTTGACGCCAAGCGGTATGGATTTCAGGAATACCTTGAGAGCGGAAATGACGAGTGGGATTTTGGAGCCCGCCATACTGCCGCTGCGGTCACAAATGAATACAATTTCCGGCTTCTCCGCTGGCAGCGAAAATTTAGGCACCAATGTAGCCATTAATGCGCGTTGGTTGGGAATTGTTGGGTGGGTTTCCAGGATCGCCTTAGGAACTCCCGTATCCTTTGCCACGACTTGGAGGACGAAATCGGTGTCGAGTTCCGCGCTTCCCAAACTAAGAGTTGCTGATGCCCTCGACATCTGGGGTTCCGCATTTGGTGCAATAGAGGTGGTGCCCATCGATACTGCGATAGGATGACTTGGCGATCGCATTTGCTGGATGAAAGATCCTTCTGCCATCTCCGCGTCAACCGTAATCTGGATTCCCTTGCCTTGCACAGTCCTGAAGGCGCCTTGGACGAGCTCGCCAGGGTAGCTTCCATACCGAGGCACAATGACAGTAGGAATAGTGAACCGTACGCCGTCCACTTCGGCATCGTGCTTCAGTTCTCCCAGATAGGTGATTTCGACAACGAGTTTAGCTCCAGCAGGGACGTTACCGATAGTAGTTGTAAAGATATCAGAGGCATCTGGTAGTTGTTCCAGAAGGCCAGCTGTCTCACCCCGCGCTACTGCCTGTTGGAAGACTTTCTTAGCCTGTTCCTTCTCTTTCACCTCGCCGATGATGATACGATCACCAACGCGGCAGGTAAATGCGACCACACTAACGCCATCGTATAACGGGAATGTGTACCGGACTTCTTTGATGCCTTTCTTTTCTGAAGGATTGACGAATGTCTGAGTGAGTTTCGTCCGCGATGTTGTGGACAAAATTGTGGTGTGAGCTTGGAGATCGATTTGAGGCAGGTAGTACCTCGGGATAACGTGCCCCCAGCAATGTCTGTTAGGGATTGTGTAGTAGAAACCGCAGATATAGCCTGCCATTGTCGATAAGGGTATGGAAGTTGAAGATACGCAGAGTCAGCCGTTGAATAAAGAGTCACAATGACGATTTGCGTGGCACCGATTGAATAAGGTATAATGAAACAGTATTTGTAGAGATCAGAAATATCACTGTTGATGGTTTGATTGATAGAGAATCTCGGAGTGCTGCTACTACTCTTTATTCACAGCTTTTCCTGTTGCCTGATCGCAGGTTTGTACCTGCCTGGAATGCCAAGACAGCTGATGATGAATTCAGAACGTGGCTTTCTCACACAATCGCGTCAAAAGGGAAGAAAGAAGCGTATATGATAAAGCAAGAGCAGCCTCTTAGGAGACATAATTTCTGTGTATGAGTCAAGACGGTGCTTTTGGACGGCTAAGGAGATCGTCGTTGAGCTCAGCCTCACCCCGGCGTCATGTTCCCCGCAACTGGCGTTGGCGTAGTCGACAGACCATCGGTCCCGATTATATCACTCCGGCCGCGGTCAATGCGCCGTTATTTGAGGAGTGATAAGGAGCTCAGCTTGAGCGAGTGTTGGAGCATGTGTGTTGATTGATGGAGTTGGAAATCTGCGTGCTGTGCGTTGAGGGGTGTGAAGCGTTCAGCCAATAGACTTCATTCGCAGCATCATCAACACACTCGATTTAATAGCAGTGTTCGGGAACTTAAGTAGTACTTGTCAAAGGATCAAACTGAAGTGAATTCTAGTGACTCTGTAAATTTTGCCGCAGTTTGGAGTTCCATCGGCTTCATGCATGCTTCTTTCGTCATTGCTTTTGCCGAAGTTGCCCCGGCTCGATAGCATCCCGGCCTCATCATCGACCATAATCATCCAGGACGCTTCATCACCAGCCATCGTTTTCTTCCCTGCAACCCGCACGTCAACATGGAAGGTCTCTTCTACAATGTCAAATTTGGGTAAGGGGTCGTATATATGTCTGAATGACAAGGCTAATGGCTCTAGATACATCGAGGGAATCGTAAGAGGCTATCGCAATGCGCTTCTTACTGGACAGAACTACAACAATCTAACTCAATGCGAGACCATCGATGGTATGCATATTCGAAGCATTTGGTTGAAAAGCCCGAGCTGACTTTACTTAGATGTAAAGCTGCAGCTTTCGCCAGCATATGGTGACTTTCTTGCATCCCTGCCTCCCAATCCATCCACCTCTGCACTCGCAAACAAGACCACCGAGAAGCTTGTATCCGAGTTCCGCTATCTCCAGGCAAATGCAACTGGCTCTCTGTCGAAATTCATGGAGTACCTGACTTACGGATACATGATTGACAACGTTGCACTTCTCATCACAGGCACCCTTCATGAACGCGATACTCGAGAACTGTTGGAGCGGTGCCATCCTCTGGGCTGGTTCGAGACTATGCCCGTACTGTGCGTAGCCACCAATATCGAAGAGCTGTACAACTCCGTCTTGATTGAGACTCCTCTGGCGCCATACTTCAAAGGCTCGCTCAGCCATCAAGATTTGGACGAGTTGAACATTGAGATCATTCGGAACACACTATATAAGAACTACTTGGAGGACTTCTACACTTGGGTTAACACCAATCCGGATGTCGCAGGAACTCCAACTTCGGAGGTCATGTCTGAGGTGCTCGAGTTTGAGGCAGACCGAAGAAGCATCAACATTACTCTGAACTCTTTTGGGACCGAGCTATCAAAGGCGGATAGGAAAAAACTGTATCCCAACTTCGGCCGACTGCATCCAGAAGGAACCCTTATGCTGTCTAGGGCAGATGATGTGGAAGGTGTGCGGATCGCTGTGGAGGGCGTGTCGGACTATAAGTCATTCTTTGATCAAACTGGTCTGAGCCAAGGTGGGTCATCAGGGCTCGGCAATATGGCCGGAGGCGTAGGCGGGGAGTCGAGAAGTCTGGAAGATCTATTCTACCAGAAGGAGATGGAGATATCCAAACTTGCTTTCACGCGACAATTTACTCATTCTGTCGTCTATGCGTGGGTCAAGCTAAGAGAGCAGGTAATATTGAGTCACATCATGTGCTTCCCTCCTTGGCCATTGGCGTTCACTGACAATTTACAGGAAATCCGAAACATCACTTGGATAGCTGAATGCATAGCACAGAACCAAAAGGAGAGGATCGGGAACTACATCAGCGTGTTTTGATGCATGGTATCTGCGCGTTTGTATCGGTTATCTGTAACGTAGAGAACACATGTGTGCGGGGACGGCGTTGAGGATAACGGTTTGTAAATACCTCTACTCAAATCTGAATTCTTATTGTTGTCTCTTACGTGTCTCTAACATAGCCCCAAATTGATTGACATTCCCTACGCAGCTTTCGCCCTTGTATTTTCCGTAGATAACACCTTATCAAAAGTGTCTGTCTCAATTGAGAATATCTGTTGGCCACGCGCTATGGCATATGGGTACTTCCTGCACTCACTTAGTACGCACCCAAGATTCTTTGAAGCGGGTATCAATGGCATATGAGATTCCGATGAAGCAGCATACATCCTTTGGCTTTGTAGAGCCAACACTGACTCGCCGTGATTAGACATGCTGCGCCTAAACTCCCTTTAGCCGTCTCCAGAGCTTTATTTCAGCATCACACTTGGGCAATTTATATGAGTTACCGAGGCCACTTTCAGGTTTGCTTCAATCAAATTTATTTTGCTGGCTGCAACTCAAGCATGCTGGTCAGCGGCCACTTCCCCTCTCGTCTGGCTCGACCTCCGAAAATCATCTCCAGGGCTCACGTCGACGCGTCTGCCCTCTTTCACTTGCCCATCAATTTCTTGCGTTTTCCTACCTGCGGAATCTCGCCTCTCTAGACAAATACTTGATGAATTCCAGCTTCGTAGGCTCCATCGCGCCGTTTCTTATCTCCACCTGCAGCCCAATGGCCTACATCCACACCGATGGTATCATGACGCGTCTGCCGCAAGGCGTGATCGGCCTAGCAGTAGCCAGTCCCTCCACGATATACAACAAGATTGGCGCGATGGGGCAGGTTCACCCTTCCCGTTCAAACCTTATGGCACAGGGCCCTACAAACGACGACTTTCTGACGGAGGCAACGCCAACGGTGACATGTACCACACAAAAAACTGGCTCCAATGGCATTCCTTTGGGGGTCAAAAGGCCTCCATTTCAGGATCAGGCAGTCCTGTACAGGGAACGACATACAGGACTGCCGTCACTCCCAGGGTCGCGCTACGATCCCATTCTCATCAGCGAGTCATCGCACCGGGAGCTGGTACGAGAGACTCGGAGTCAACAGGCTGAGTGGGACCTTGGAAACGGACGACCGTGGCCATTAGCATCTACACTTCTACATGACAGACATCGTTGTGTAAGAGAACACTTGTGTGGATTAGCTCAGGCTAACTTCAAAGTAGTTCCAGAGGCTAGCGACTAGTAACGATCCCCATTTACTTAACTATCTCTCTAAACGACGCGTTTCTCCTAGTTTCCTCGTCGAAATCGACCTCTTCCTCTCTGCTCACCCAGAGATAATCGAACATGCGCCCAAGTTTGTCGAAGAGTTCAACTCGGCGGCTCCTCTACAGGCCTATAGGCACTTTTTGAAGGGCTACACGAAACCGGCCAGATATATCACCGGTGTCATTCCTGATGGAGATTTCTTTCTGACTGCCAATTTCAGCCCTCCTCAGCTCGTTAGTGCCTATGACGAGGAATTGGTCGCGTTCTTCCAAGACTACGATTACAGATATGACATTCTTGAGCGGATTGACAATGAAGTCTTGCATGCTTGCCAAGCACTGGATGTTGGCACTCTGCTTCCGCGAAGGCTCCGCCGTCTGGTAGCATATGTCATCTTTGGAAATCCAGTAGATGCATACAAATACTACGAGTACAACTTCCAGACCGAATGGCTCCCTCACCGATATCTACCAGAGCACGTGGTCCTGTCAGAGATCCCAAAGCCAGAGGACTATGTGGAGCCCGAACCAACTGTTATGGGGTCCTTCCGCGATGGCAAACCTGATGGCCAACGTGACCACCACTTCACTCGTCTCCGTATGGCTCGTGCGAAGGACCAAGGCGTTGACGTGATTGAAGTTCTTCTCGACGATCTTGTAAACGTCCTTGTGCGGAAGGGTCTCCGACGCCTGGAAATTGAGGACATGCGTGTCAAAGCTCAACGCGCGATTGATGCGGAGCGTGACTGCCCTACTGGAAGAGACATAGTGGACATGGTTATGGGAATTGCAGTGGTTTGGCCACAGGTGAGGGTAGCACCAACTGAGCCTCCGAGGGGGCCCTCATTCACGATGTCGCTCGATAATACTACCAGAGATTATCACCGTCGTCGCGCTGTCGTTAACCCTCCCATTGTGACCGTTCCGCCTTTCTACAGCTCTTCCGCTACGGTCAACCTAAGGAGGAAAAAGAACGCCGAGAGCGCTATCAGACTTCGAGATTTCAAGAAATTGCTTGAGCGTTTATACCGCCAAGAAGCAGACGCTGAAGCACCCGGATTCCCTGAGGCGCTGAAGAGTCAGATCGTGAGCGCTCGTCGCAAAACGGAGAACAAATATGTCACTGAAATCATTCCGTGGCTTCAGAGCTCTGGTTCCTTATCGAGCTCGGATATTAGTGAGCTCAGGTCGGTATTTTCAAGAAAAACCTCAGCTGCCCAGGACAAGAAGCGTCAGCATGTAAACTTGTTGGCTCTCTTTCCTCCTGGGCTCAATTAAGGTACTCGCTGACAACGCTCCAATTCACCGAGTCAGCAGCGTATCAGCGGCTGATATTGACCAAACTAACTTGACCGCTAATCTGCTCAATAGTACGGGCTCTCGTCTGACTCAATGTGGATGCCACATGCTCTCATCGCAGCTGATTCTGGATCTGTGATTGCGTTGAACGCAGGAGTACGGATAAGTGGCGAGAAGACGATATGGCATTGAAGGATTTCATGGGTTTATTAAATATATTTGTTGCCTGTAAGATCACCAAAGGCTTCATGTAAGAAGGGGATGGGTGCATGGCGCAGCACGGAGTGCGTCTGCAAAAGCTTTGAGTAAGTACAGAAAGCTTTGTGTGCTTCAACCGATCGTTTTCATGGTGCCTTGATGTTGAGAACGATATTACTACTCCTGGATTCGATATAAATCTTTGTATTATAAGTAAGCACATCCGAAAGGTACACATCGGAGGTTACTTCTCTCTATACCTGGATTGTATCGTATAGCCGCAAGGTCTTGAGGCTAACCACACTGACAGAGGCGCATGCTGAACGACCTGCCCCCAAAGGGCCTCGAAGTCCTCCAACCCATTTTACCCATTGAACAAGACCCCTATTCGTCTCTTTGGTTTCACTATGAAATATCACACCCAATCATGACACACATTTTATATTAAATCATGCCTCTTGCACAGACGTGGACACCGCTCCGTATCCGACTCGAAGTGGTGCTTGATTGGCGCACACTTTTTTGTCAATACTCCAAATATTGCAGCCAATGAGTCCTCGTTTATGCATGGTAGGTTCAACACTATGTATTTGGGTCAAAGGGGCCTTTGGGGACATGATTGCATGCTACCTAGGAGGGTTAATGGGTGGAATAAAACCAAGGTACCTTCGTTATTACTAGGCTTCAGATTCTTTAGAATGGGAAAAAATACAACATATCGATACTATATATTGAAATCAAGGCTATGGACTTGAAAGTCATGAAAAGACAATTTCATTGCTGGCGTTTTGGGTTTCTCCGGATTTTCGGTCTACCGTAGCTGGTGCCAGCTATGCGTTGAAATAGGCTTTGGGAACAAGTCCCGTCCATTTTATCGGTACGAAAGTACAAATTCAAAATTCAAAATTCCCAAAAAGCCTAAACAAAATCACAACAATACACTTCGGCTTCGAGTAATAACAATGCTGAACAAGATTGCAAAGCCCGAGTCTCCTGAGGCCTTCGGCTCGATCCGTGTCACGTGCATCGATGCGGTCTCATGTGGCGGCCAGGTAGTTTGGTTAGCGGCCAAAGCGTTCCAAGAGTGATGAACAGACCATTATCATCAAATTTCCCGGCTACAGTACCACCATAGTCGTATCCTCACCATAAACAACCTCTCCTCGCTGTTCTACCTGCTGCGCGACTGTGCTTACATCTGAAATAAGGCTCCAATCGAACTCGTTGAACCTCTAGCTTCGATCATTCATGTCGCCGTCTAATACAAACTAGGGGCTGGAGCAGCTTTGGGGCTGTTCTCGTGGAGAGGTCGTGTGTGGATGACATCCGCTCCTATACCTAGACCCGTTCCCGCTTTCTTTCGCTCTTACGATCCTATAATCCTTAAACATGGCGGGCACTCGAGATTCGAGTATCTCCCCTATGACCCGCAGCCCTCGCTCAACATCTCCCTGGACCCACGTAGACGACTCAAACGACAAAGCTCGAGACTCTCCACGCATTCTATCTCCACTTCGAATGGAGCAGAGTGCAAAGGATACCGTCGTTACTCCCGCAAAGTTTAACATCGGCAAGCAACCGACTACATCGTCTGGCCCCACGAGGTTTGAGCCTCCACTGGACGAACCAGAGGAATTCCCATTCAACGCTTCCACCGGTGGTATTAGCCTACATCCGATGAACCAGATCCCCAACGGCCTTCGGCAGGATAATAAAGCTTGCGAGCTCACGTCCAGCAAGGTTGTGGAGCAACCTGCTGAATCTGTCGGCGGCCCACCATCCATGGCTCCAATTTCGAGGAAGCTCACTGGTGAAGACGGCGCAACCACTCCACCCGGTCGCCGTAGCGTACAGTTTGCCCGGTCAACTACCTTGGATCCGTCTACTATAGAACATTCGCAGCAGCATTCATGGGATATGGAAGATGCAGAAACAAAAGGGAAGGAGAGGCAGGGCTCGTCATTGATCACAAAGTTAAAGGCACTGGCGGCGCCTATGTCCTTACAAGGCCATGGGAGAAGCATGAGTGCTTTTACTCTGGGAGGAGGCTCTGCCACTGAAGAGGGCTCGACGCTTGGCCCCTTTTCCCCTACCTCTGAAAGAAACGAGCCTAGATACCTCGAAGGAGACAGCGAAGCCGACGCTGATGCCGAAGAAAGTGCCGGGGAAGGTCCATCTCGGCCCCCCCGAAAGAGAAGGAAGAGTCGGCGAATAGCCGACGGCGGAACTCAAACTGCACCCACAACACCAAAGACAACGAAAGCTGGTCAATTATTTTCTAGAGACTCCCCTGGTACCACCCCCACCACTCCCGTTTCGCACCGACCCGGTTTCCTCCGCCGCGCTACCATGACCGATATTCCTGAACATCAACGACAGGGCGTTTCAGAAGATGAGGGTCGAGACAGATTGGCAAAGGAGAGTGCGTGGACAAGAGGACTACACAGTGCTCGTGGGCTTTCGTATGGTGGCATTCGAAGGCATGACACTCGTGAAGCATCCGAGGACAAAAGGCCAAGTAACTTGCGTCGGCTAACTGGTTTTGGAAGTAATGCTGCAGATGGATTCCCGTCGGCCTGGCGGATGCGCAGCGATCGTACCTCGAGCATGAGTGCGCAAAAATGGCAAAAGATTAAGGCTGGATTAAAGATGCTGGGTCAGCGTAACAAGGAAGAAAGAAAGGTCGACCATGCCAAATCGGCCGAGCTCATGGCCGAGCTCCTCGCCGGCGCACCGGCAGCTTTATTCCTTGCGAGCATGTTCCAGCGTGATGAGCATGGCCACAAGCGAGTGCCCATCCTTTTAGAGCAGCTTAAAGTCAACATAACAGATAGTGAGAAGATAGACAGCACACGTGCAGATCGTCATCTCAACTTCCGCATTGCGCTTGAATATGGAAGTGGGCTCACTCGTATGAAATGGGTCATATACAGGTCACTGGCGGACTTTGCAAATTTGCACCTAAAGTACAAAGTTCAGGTACAGGCGGAAAAGTACATTTCATTGAGGACAAAAGACTCCAAGCGTGCGAAGTTGCCTCGATTTCCCAAAAGCACCTTTCCGTACCTGCGGGAATTTAGAGGTCTTGCTGATGACAAAGACGAGGAAGAAGACGATGCGGGAATTGGGGGGGAGGCCAGCGGTCCTGATGGAGAGGCAAGTGGCACTGATCGGCCTTCAAAGGTGAAGAGGCGACGCTCTTCTTTCGGTTTCAACAGAAGAAAATCTAGTGTTGGCGGTACTTTAACCGGAGGCGTTACTGGGGAACTTGCAACGCATTCTAGCAGCGTAGCGGGAGCCGTTGGTTCATCAGCCCAATTCAACCGGACCACTTACGCGGAGCGGCAGCGGAAGAAACTTGAGACCTATCTCACCCAACTGATTACCTATCTCATATTCCGACCTGATAGCAATCGTTTGTGCAAATTCCTTGAACTCTCAGCTCTTGGAGTACGTCTCGCTGCTGAAGGAGGGTATCATGGAAAGGAAGGGTTCATGATGATTCAGTCAGGTAAAGGCATCGATTTCCGTAAAAAATGGGCACCATCTCTGATGGCGAAACGGCACACTCCGAAATGGTTCCTTGTCAGACACAGTTATGTCGTCTGTGTCGATTCCCCGGAAGAAATGAACGTGTATGATGTCTTTTTGGTCGATTCGGACTTCTCGATAGAGACTAAGAAATTGAGACTTCGAGACAAAAAAGCCAAAGAAATTGCAAGTGAAGCAAAGACTTCGGCCACGCATCCAAATCACCATCAACTCTGCCTTGCTAATGCCGAAAGACGGGTCAAACTTTTGGCGAAGAATGAAAGGCAATTACACCAGTTCGAGGAATCGATCAAATTTATGAATTCAATGTCGCCATGGGCAAAGCGACAACGATTTGATAGTTTTGCGCCTGTCAGACAAAAGGTGTACGCGCAGTGGCTGGTGGATGGTCGGGATTACATGTGGAATGTGTCTCGTGCTATAAATATGGCTCGGGATGTCATCTACATTCACGATTGGTGGCTCAGCCCGGAACTTTACATGCGGCGACCTGCAGCTATCAGTCAAAAATGGAGACTGGATAGGCTTCTGCAACGGAAGGCTCAAGAGGGGGTCAAAATCTTTGTGATTATGTACCGCAACATCAACTCCGCCATACCTATCGACTCCGAATATTCCAAATTCTCACTACTAGACCTTCATCCCAATGTTTTTGTTCAGAGATCTCCGAACCAGTTCCGACAAAACACTTTCTTCTGGGCGCATCATGAGAAGATCTGTATCGTCGATCACACAATAGCTTTCTGCGGTGGTGTCGACCTCTGCTTCGGCCGATGGGATACGCCCCAACATGCTGTGGTGGACGACAAATTAACGGGTTTCGAGTTGAATGATGTTCCCAAGGATGCCGATCACTGTCAACTCTGGCCTGGCAAGGACTATTCAAACCCGAGGGTACAAGATTTTTACGCTCTTGACAAACCATACGAGGAAATGTACGATCGCACGAAGATCCCACGAATGCCGTGGCACGATATCGGGATGCAGATTGTAGGCCAACCTGCACGAGACCTTACAAGACACTTTGTCCAGCGATGGAACTATGTTCTCCGCCAGCGCAAGCCATCACGGCCGACTCCTTTCCTGCTACCTCCGCCAGACTTCAACCCTGCTGATATTGAGGCCCTAGGCCTTGATGGAACCTGCGAAATTCAGATTCTACGATCAGCCTCTGCCTGGTCGATCGGGACGCCTGATAAGACAGAACATAGCATCATGACCGCCTATGTTCAAATGATAGCCACGTCCGAGCATTTTGTCTACATTGAGAATCAGTTCTTCATCAGTAGCTGCCACACTATGGGCACGGTGATTGAGAATACGATTGGCGACGCTCTCGTAGACCGAATAAAGAGGGCGCACAGGAACCAGGAGGATTGGCGAGCGTGCATCATTATTCCGCTGATGCCCGGCTTTCAGAATACTGTGGACAGTCAAGATGGCAGCAGTGTACGTCTGATCATGTCATGTCAATATGCTAGTATCTGTCGCGGCGAGACTTCAATATTTGGCCGATTGCGAGATGCTAGTATTGAGCCCGAAGATTACATTCAGTTCTACGCCCTCAGATCTTGGGGCACGATCGGTCCATCTAGGACTCTTGTCACAGAACAGCTCTACATTCATGCGAAATGTATGATTGTAGATGACCGGGTTGCTATCATAGGATCCGCAAACATCAACGAACGCTCTATGATGGGTTCGAGAGACTCTGAGATCGCTGCAATCATAAGAGACACTGAAATGATAGATTCGTACATGGGAGACGCGCCATATAAAGTCGGGAGATTTCCTCACACACTTCGCGTCCGATTAATGCGTGAACATTTGGGCATCGACGTGGACGAAATTATGGAAGATGAATGCCTAAGCCAGGAAGATGAGCCAGATGTCGACCGATTCCATACGGATTCTTCCTCTCCATCCTCCCCAATGTCAGATCGAGCAACGGAGCAGAAACTTATCGACTCGAAACACCAACTTCAGGATGACTTGATAGCGAAAGCAGAAAGGCTTCATAGCTTCAATCATGATGTGGACTGGGAGCAGGAAAACAACCCCCATCTCATCGCCAATAAGAGAGTCACTACAGATCCCCGCGTCACTGATAACGACAATCACGAAAAAGACGTCCGAGGAGAAGGCCCCGATCACATGCTAGCATTTGCTTTCAAAGATCTGTCTCTGGCTCAAGGACGAGATTCCACTATTACCCCGTCAGGCCATGAAGTTCTTTTGTCAGACGTGGCTCCAGAAGGCAGAAACTCACCTTCATCTCCCAAAAAGTCCCCCAAGAAAGGTCGCGATCGGAGCAGTGCTGCGCATACTCGGACCAGTGCTGGCAGTAATCTTCCCGAAGGTAGTTCAGGACTTCCGCCACATAAAATTACTCGCATGAATACAGTAGCGCTAGGTCTTCCCATGTTGAGCCAACTGCCGGCACTGCCCACGACCGACGATACAGATATTGGCGGACCTCCTCTTCAGCGCTCGTTCAGCTATGCCTCGACTCACATCATCAACCCTCTCCTTGCTGACATGCGTCGCCCTGTGGTTACAGACGATTGTATGCGGGATCCGCTGAATGACTCTTTCTATCTAGATACCTGGCATACCGTAGCCGAGAACAACACCAAGCTGTTCCGCCAAGTCTTCCGCTGCATGCCTGACAATGAATGCAAGAGCTGGAAAGACTACAAAGAATACTTGGCGTTCTCTGAGCGCTTCCAGCAAGCCCAAGGTGGTGGCAAGAGTTCAACTCGCAAACAGCAAGAAACGCCTGGAAAGTCTGGTCCGCCTGGGTCAAACGCGCCATTCGACAAAACCGGCAACGTTGTAGGAACAGCGAGCAAGACAATGGAAACGCTGGGCGACAAGATCGCCGAGAAAGTGTCAATAGACAACCAAAAGTCAAATATCACGCAAATGGGAAGTGTGGAGCAATGGGCTGCAGATCAAGAAAAGTCGGCTCCTGTCCATGTCGCGGAAAAAGTTAACAGTCCCACGGCCGAGTTTGGAGATGAGAAGGCTGCTCTGAGAGCTGAAGATGCTGCGAACTCTCCTCAATCGGCGCCGACAACTTTCCCGCCGCTTCCATCGGTGCCCGGTACAACTTTGATCGAGGATTTCGCTCCCAACGGCGGCGTCGCGCGCTCCCGCACCGTCACTTACAGCGAACCGTCCACCACTCAGCAAAAACGCGCGCACGCCAACACGGTGACGTCTGGTGGAAGCCAGAACCAGAAGCGTCGGCGTCGCGCCACCACCAAATCGTCCACTCGTGCTTTCCACGCCAACGACGAGAATATTTTGTTGGATAAAGAAGACGCCGAGGAGTTGCTAAAGCTTGTACAGGGACATCTTGTAATCTGGCCATATGATTGGCTTTTGAAGGAAGAAAAAGAAGGAGGATGGCTGTACACCGTCGATCAGATTGCGCCGTTGGAGATTTAGTGAGTTTTCCCCTCCCAGTATAATACCATCGATGACCCTAACAGTTACGCAGTACTTAGTTGGTGCCTATGTTATTGCTATCACTTAGGAATGTACCACTCAAGCATATACAGGCGTTCGGGATATTGTGGGTCTCTCGTAACCGCAGCAGGTCTTCACGTTGTTTTGGGTAGCATTGAGCTGTCGTGTTTTGTTTTGGATCTCGAGTTGTAGTGCATGACTGGGTGGGCAGGTTCATCGCATGGAGTGGTATGAATTGAGTAAATACTGCCCTTGTTTTCTTCTTCTAGAAACGTATAATTTCTGAGTTTTGCAATTTCAGAGTCGTGCTCTGCGGTATGCGGGGCACGCATGGGCCATCTAGGCATCCACTCACATAGTCTCTATCAACCTTGCTCCTCTTTTTACGGAGCATTATCATACGTTTACATGGATTCCCCTTACGAAGAATTGTCATATGTTTACATGGACGTTTTTCTACGTGCGCTTATTTTTCACCGCGAGATGATGACCTCAAGCCAGTGAATCGCACACAAACACACATTATACAAGCATACTGGTCGTCCTCAATCCGGAAGCACACCAGATGCGTTTTATGCAAAGACGGAGCAGACCGTACTTGAGCTGGTCGCTGAATGCAATGTGATACTCGAGCGCACGTTTCTGGCGTTTCATCGAGATCGAGTATAATCGGAATGACCGAATATCTTTCGAAAAGACAGAACCCCCTTCCACACAAGAAATCACTTACTGCATGAAAACCCCACGCTCAACTGACTTGTTGTCGAACGCCCTTGGCTTATATGTGATGAAAAGTTCAAAGAACAGACCGCCACACTAGTCTATCTAATCACGCGAGCACAACAGTGTCTAGTTATAGTCAAATAGCACGCTGATGCTCTCTCCGTGATGCACCCGACGTATTGCCTGTGCCCGTTTAGTGAATACCAGCGGTGAGCTGAAAGAGAATCAAACTGACCTCTGCAAACACGTTTCCCACTTCCAGCACTTCTAGCTTTGGACACCGCTTTAGATGATCGGTCTGGTCCACGCTGTTGGTCACCACAACTTTGTCCAGTGCGCTAGCATTGATCCTATCAATGGCATCGCCGCTCAGGATGCCGTGAGTCACAAGAGCGTAGACTTTGGTAGCACCCTCCTTCTTGAGAAGCTTGGCGGCCCTCGTGATGGTATTTGAAGTGTCGGCCAGGTCATCTATCAAAATTGCAGTGCGGTCCGCTACATCTCCGACAAGCATCATGGTAGCATTCTGGCGGTCACTGATTTGAGTAGGACGACGTTCCTTCACTTTGGGTCAGCTGTAGCCGCGAGGCACGCACAGAATGATATACAAACCTTGTGGATCAGAGCGAAAGGCATTCCAAGAGCATCCGCAATTGCCGTTGCTCTCTTCGCTCCTCCAGCGTCCGGACTCACAATCACAGCCTGCTGGTAGTTGGGGATGCTATATTGAATGTATTTCCGAAGCAGATGTCGCCCATACAGATTGTCGACAGGAATGTCAAAGAAACCCTGGTACTGCGGGTCGTGGAGGTCCATTGTGATGACGTGGTCCGTTCCAGCACAGGTCAGAAGATCCGCAACCAAGGTACCCGCCTGCGCGACCCATTGCTTGTATCCTGGCTGTGGCTGGAATTGTGGAGGTTTCGTGGTATTCCTGGAAATGGAAGTGTTGCTATCTATTCCGTTGGCGGAAGAGGAAGCAACTCGCTCATGTCCTGCAGAATAGTCGGACCTGTCAGATTTGGCAGAATCAAGGGTGTCGCTTCGACGAGGATGAATACCATCGGAAGCATTGTTAGGCTTTGCTTGACCATTAGGATTGGACACTCCGTTACGCCGATCATCCATTTTGAGTCGGCCAAGTTGATTGTGCAATGCATCAGCTCCTGTATTAAGGCCCAGGCTCTCCTGTTGCCCTGGATATGGTGTCTGGGGCCTGCTGTCAAATGTGTAATTCCCAGACCGGTTGACCTGGCCGGGTAACTTTGCAAGAGGAGCTCCAACCTTGTTGTAGGGAATGTCACTCTGGCGGGAATATGGGAAGAGAGGAAGGACTGCAGTGATGCGTTTGGCGGAGGCAGTTCGGCAGGCTGAGACGGTGATCAGAAGCTCCATCAGGTGGTCGTTGACTTTGCCGCCTCCAGATTGGATTATGAAGACATCTTTGCCTCGCACCGACTCGATTATCTCGACTCTAGTCTCTCCAACAGCAAACTTGCCGAGAATCATTTTTGCAGGAGGGATGCCGAGGTGGTTGCAGATGGTTTCCGTGAGCTGCGGATGAGAGCTCCCGCCCAGGACGACAATGTTTCGAACCATGGTGGCGATGGCAGGACGAGGGGAAGAAACGATTTCTTTGACAGTTGTGTTGAAGATAATGTAGTCGGGCGAGGAAAGGTAATGGCGTGCTCGGCTGAGCAAGCCGAGAGCTTTGCTCCTAGCTGCGAGGACAAAGCGGATGCAGCAATTCGAAAGTGAAGCAGGAGTATTAGAGGGGAAGGAGGGTGAGGAGGAACACAGCTGTACTAGAGGTAAGGAAGAGGTTTCATGCTATGGAGAAAGCGTGAAGGGATCATGGTGATGTTGAGGTGAGTAGAGAGAGCGAGCAGAAGTAGATTGGAGAATTCGTTTGGACCAGAAATTTTTGGCGGGGCGCAGGCAAGGGTAACAAAGCTTGGTGAGCACAGCAGGAACACTCGCAGCAAAATAACGCGCCAGACTGTGCGCGTTTTCATTTGCCCCAGCTGTTGATGATCATTATCCTATTAAATCGCACCGAGTCTCAGCGTGTGGTGACTGCGGTTTCTTTTATATTTCTCTTTATATTTCTCATGCTGCCTCGATCGTTCTTTTATAGAAGGTTCTATGCAGTAGAGCGTTTGACAAGCCTCTGCGTTTGCAGCAATCACCAAAGATATAGCAATCGGGCCAATGGGGATCTATTTAGATAGAACCATTTCACACGATCTACTGTAGATAGCCAGCTGCTCTCGTCCTGTGCTCTGCGCTTCTGCTCCTGCTCCTGCTCCTGCAAAAGCCTTCGTAGCGCCATCATCCACGTCCTCCCCTTCCACGGCGTTGCTTTCATCACTCTGTTCTTTCACTGTTCTTTCGCATTGATTTTATGTATATATGATTGTGTATTTAAGTCCCCGTGCATACCCTTTGGGAGCAGCTCTTTGTGGCCGGATCAGCTGCCAAGCCACACTTAAAGCCTCTCATACAGCTCTCAATCCTCCTTCTGATACATGGGACAACTATCTGGGACAGCTATCTGGGACAGCTATCTGGGACAGGTTGGCAAGCTTCTTAGACTGTGCGCACCAACCTACGGTTTTTTTTTTTTTCTTAACTCTGCTTCTTCACGTGATCGCAGTGGGGGTGCATAGACATCGCACAGGGCGTTTGTCATGGCATACAACAATCACGATGGATCTAATAGTAATACAGTAATGGTGCTTATTAGGCTTACCTGCTGAGTATGACAGTAATAGGTGGTAGGTAGTGGGTGATTGTTGATGTTCATCACCGCCTCAAATGTGCTCCCACAACCACACTCCCAACCCACTCGACAACTCCCTGAGTAAGTTCTTTCCACAACCACAACCACACTCCAACTCCATTATGCCACGTTAGTGAAAGAACGTCTAGGTGAGAGAATCATCTACCCTCTAAATGATTCGGATTCCCATGTCTGGGAAAGAAATGAAGAACAAGTCTCCCTCATCGCGATGGAGTTTGTGCACGGTGCCAATATTTAGTCCTGTTTCGGAATGACCGCCCTGGATAAATTATGTCAGAACCTAGGTACCTGCGTACCAATTCATCCCACCCACCACGGCCTCCAACCATCCAGCTATATTCTTACAATCCCCTCCTCCTCGCTCCTCCCTCGCAATGGCCGAGCCCCAACCCGATTCCGTCCACGAAGGAGCCTCGACCCCTCCCGCTCCCACAGGCACTGCCGAAGACCGCAAAGCCGCCGCCGCCCTGTCCTCGCTCGACGCACACGACGACGAGAGCTCAACGAAGAAAGATGTCGATGCCGAAGCGCTGGGCCAGGCGATGAAGAACCTGGGCGTTGGCGACAAGAAGGAGCATGAGGGAAACAAGGTCGTACCGAAGAAGGCGGTTAAGATTGACGCGGGGGATGTGAGCTTACTGGTGAGTTATATTATTGCCTCTTTGAGGGGCGGATGGAAGTGGACAGGGAAGCGGACTAGGTTTAAAAGAACTTTTTCTAACATTTCTTGGGCAGATTGAGCAATTGGAGTTGACGAAGGTTAAGGCGACGGAGCTGTTGAAGGCGAATGACGGGGATGCTGTCAAGGCGATGACAGCCTTCGTGACGGCTTCAGCATAATTATGATCTGAGATGCAATGAAAGGCATGCAAATACCAAAAAATTTTCTAGCGTAGGAAGCTCAGGCTGGTCAAAATACGATTATGGTCTGGCAGGAATGGCAATGAACTATAAACACCAGTACAAGTATGCCCATCGACTCCAAAAAGAACGCCCTTGGTGCACGGTCCAAATCGACAAGACCAGGATCCAGAAACCAATATACCCTCTTCCCCGCCATTAAGCCAAGATTCAATCTGGTATAACCCCTCAAAACGCCAAATGTCCGGGTATCATCTCTCGCGCGCACCGACTCCAACAAGTCCAATCGCGACCATAGTTACTCACAGTGTCTTGAACACCCCGTACAAATACCTTTACCACAACCCCTTAACCCTCTTTAGCGGGCTCCCGATTCTCGGCGCAAACTCTGCACTCCTTCTCTTCGCAGCCATCAGACGCTGCTTGAACGGCGTCTGGGCGCTCTCCATCTCAAACATTGGCTTATGGGTCTGCTTCGGTGGACAGGTCTTCTGTACCAGCTCGCTAGGATGCAAGAAGTAGGGCGTATCTGGCGAATCGGCTAAGACTGTCGGAGCCTTGTTCTCCTTATCCTCGCTATCGAAATCGAACATTGTGTTATTGCTGGGTGTCGCACCGGCCAGCTTCATGCCGACATTGTAAGTTGGGGTGGTAGTCTCTGCTGATTTGGATGGTGTGCGAGCAGGAGTTCTTGGAGGGAGGGGTGTGCTATTTGCACTGAGCGTAGAAAGAGGCCTGGGTGTCTCGCCGATAGGGAAATGGGAGAGGTTAATCAAGTAATCCGACTCATCGATGCGTTTGTTATGTTTCTCGCAACTGTGTCAAATCAAATTAGTATTTTCTTCTCATGTTAGGAATGTCACGGACTATAGACTTACTCAAGTGCCCATCCAATGTTCACACATTTCACGTCCCCGTTAGTCGCCACCACCTTCTCCAAAGTCATCTGGCTCCCATCTTTAAAAAGCACATGGGTCAACGCCATGCTATTGCTTGTCCAGTTGGGGACAACAGTTGCACCCAGCTCCTCCAATAGTGGTGCAAACAAATACCCCATGTCAGCCCCCGCCGATTGCACATCAACGAAGAAGACGGTTCCAGCTAGCACGCCTAACTCGGGTGCTAGAACTGGAGATTTGGCCTGCGGAGTGGTCTGCTTCCAGCTTACGCTCTTCTTGGGGGAAGTTGCGCAGACCTTCTTCTCTGGGGAACGAAGAGCGGATTTCGCAGGAGACGCGAGAGCAACGGGCAACTCAGGGATGGCGGCTTGGATAGGCCATGGCTCTACTGCCAAGGCCAATTGAGATCCTCTAGCTGGGATGGTAGGAGTAGAGGGTTCTTGGGCTTCGCTGGATGGCTCCATGACACTAGGATCCGCAGCAAATGATTCCGCTTCCCAAGAGAAGATTGTCTCACCGAACCTTACGGTTTCATCATCAGCATCATTCAAGCGACTTTTGTCGATTGGACTTGAGAGAACTGCGACGGATGATTTTCGAGGCGTATAATTCTCGGTCTCTATACCTGCGGTACAACTCTCCTCTGAAGGTTCCAGGATGTCAACATCCATTGGCTCTCCACATTCTTCAACTTCAGGCCCTTCCGTAACAGGATCCTCTATTTCTAGCTCCTCAATTGCATGTTTCTCAGTCGAAGACTCTTCTACGGGCTCTTCGATTCTAGACTTTTCCTCTGGAGGTTCTTCAGTTGAAGGCCCTTGACGAATGTTCTCGTTCGCTGTGGACTCATCAGCTGGAGGCTCCTGGCTATCACGATCCTCGGTATGGACATCAACGGGTGCAGACTTCATTGCCCCATCGTCAACGTCAATTGGAGTCGATTCGCCGACTTCCACAGGAATTAGGACATGTGCTTCTACAGGCGTTGTAGACTCTGCAAAACTTAGTCGCTCTGGAGTGAAATGTTCTACTGGTATCTCTGCCTTGAACGTTGCGGGCGGTTCAAGCAAACTAAGTTCTTCCTCTTCTATCACAACATCATGAGCTGGTACTGTGTGCGGAATCATTGCTGGAGCTCTCGCTGGAGTCTTAGGTCTCATGGGTGACGCCTGGATGAGGGAAGTGGAGAAAGGATTCGAAGCTAAGACGCTAGAACTGAACAAAGCCAACGGTGCTTTTGCTGGTGTCTCAATTCGCAGCTTCCGAGGCGAGACGTTAAGGATCAATTTTTCCCTCTCCTCCGCAAAAGAGCTGGGCTTGACGGCAGATCCGGTCATGGGTTTGACCAATGCGAACATAGGGGGCTTGCGAGCTGAGCCCTGAAGAAGTGAATTTTTGAAGTGGCCTTGATCCCTAGGTTCTGTATGGTCATTGCGGAATTTCGATGCTGACATGGGAGGAAACTTTAATGGGGATGTCGTCGGCGCCTTTCGAGGAGAGAGAGAGAGAAGGGATTTCTTCAGGTTTGTTGTCTCAGAATGTGAGACAAGGCTTGAGCTCTTGAATGGTGTCGCCTCTACTACCTTCTCTCCGGATGAATTGTTCGCCGGGACAGCTATGCTGAAGCTCTTCACTGGTGAGATATCTCCGACTCTCGGTGCTGGAGCTTTGAGAGGAGAGGTCCGCGTCGTAAATGGGTCTTCCAGTGATCCTTGATCCAGAGGTTTCACAGCGCAAGCTGTTCGTGTCTGCGGCGCTGGTTCCACTAGGATCTTCGAGACTTTAGGAGAGCTGGAGACAAGCTCCTCGCTCGCTGGTGCAACTGCTACCTGTGAGGGTGCCGGCGCGTTTCGCTCAGCTCGCTTCGCGGCCGCTGCGCCTAAAGTTATAATTTCAATCTCGTTGCTCTTTTTGTCCGTCTTTTTTGCCGTTATACGAACTTTAGCTGGAGGCTTCGCCGGGACTTTCGCCGAAGCTTTCGTTAGAGTTTTCGCCGGGGGGTTGGCTCTGGTCGCATTCCTCTTCGTGGGCTTACATTCCTCCTCGGCCTCATTGGCTTCAATCTCAACTTGTGCAGGCGGTTCTACCACTTTCAAAGTGCCCTTGGTCCTCGTCGCGGCTTTTTTCGTAGGCACGGGTTTGGGTTTCTCCACGGGCTCAGCTTGCGCAGCTAGCTCTGCCGCTTTTGAGGCAGCCTTAGCCTTCGTCGCAGTTTTTCTCGCAAGCGCAGGCTTTGTGTCGTCCTCTATCTCCCTGGCCTCGACATCGTCCTCGGTGGGTGGCTTTACTGCTTTCGAAGCAGCCCTAGTTCGTGTAGTTTTCTTCTTCTTAGCCGGCGGTTGCGCGTCCTCTAGAGTCTCAGCCACTGGAGTCTCAGCCACTGGAGTCTCTAGTTCCCTCTCTGGCACTTTTGCAATAGGTTTTGATCGTGTGGTCCTTTCGAGGGGTGCGGCTTTGGATTGTGGTGCGGCAGGCTTTGTATTCTTTATTACCTTTTCAACAACAGACTCTGGTTCTGGTTTAGGCTCGACAACGGCAGTCCTCTTCCTCGTATTGGTAGCTTTCGCCTTTGGCTTCGGCTCCTCAATGACTTCTTTCTTGCGCCCGCCGCGCTTCGCGGGGGCTCTCAGCATGTTGCTTTCGGGTGGAGGTGGAGGTGGGGGTTGCAGGTCGCCGGCCTTGTTGGCCTCTCGTTGGGCGCGTGTGAGGACCATGATGAGGCAAGGGAAGAAAGAACGCCAGTCAGTACAGAGTGCGGATGGTAAGTGCGATGAATCGCAGCTGGCATACGGAGGTAGAAGGTTTCCAAGGTTGGGTGTGGAAGAGGGTCCCGAGGTCGTGTTTTCCAACGTTGTTTGTTTACTCCCGCGCGTGATCCGAGCTTTCTGGCTGGCAACGGCCTTCGCAGACTGGGCAACGATAATTATTATCGCGATAAATTACCGCAATAACGATTATCGCACGATACGATAATTATCACGATTATCGTCGATAAATGCCAAGCCACCTTAGAATTTCCGTACTTTCCTATATAACTCTTATAATTAGGCTATAATATGTAGTATTATTATCACTGCTATTATTACTGCTATTATCTGTTAGGTAATAAAAACCAAGACAGTATATAGATTACCCTGGAAGCTCTGCGAGCCGTAGGCGAAGCGCAGCCTACGGCGCATCACGTGCTTCGCTTAGGGCCACAGTTGTATTCCCAGAACCCCCGAACCCTCGAGTTCCTCAAGGATTCGTCTCATCTCTATATTTATTAATGCAACCCTATTACCTACAATTAAGCTCCCTACCGTGCCCAGCTTTATACGGAACTCTTATAATTAAAAAAAGATAAATTTTAGTACTAACTATAGTGTTAAAGTTTTAAGGTTTGGATTTCGTACGCTAGTATACAAAATTTATCCGTTATTAAACGATAATTGCGATAATTTATCGACGATAATAATAATTTATCGACAATAATAATAATTTATTAATAATAATAATTTATTAATAATAATAATAATTTATTAATAATAATAATAATTTATTAATAATAATAATAAT
>KV744823.1:36096-74604 GCA_001692735.1 Lepidopterella palustris CBS 459.81 | reverse complement strand
GGAGGGAGCTGGGACTGTACGTGCTTGGGGGTGGATGGTAAATGGTAAGGGGGGGAGGTTGGGGAAATGGGATACGTGCTTGTTTTGATGGCGAAGTGCAGACTGGGGCAACGATAATTATTATCGCGATAAATTACCGCGATAACGATTATCGTCGATAAATGCCAAGCCACCTTAGAATTTCCGTACTTTCCTATATAACTCTTATAATTAGGCTATAATATATAGTATTATTATCACTGCTATTATTACTGCTATTATCTGTTCGGTAATAAACACCAAGACAGTATATAGATTACCCTGGAAGCTCTGCGAGCCGTATACGAAGCGCAGCCTACGGCGCGTCACGTGCTTCTCTTAGGGGGCCACAGTTGTATTCCTAGAACCCCCCGGACCGTTCGAGTTCCTCAAGGATTTGTCTCATCTCTATGTCTATTAATACAACCCCTATTACCTATAATTAAGCTCCCTACCGTGTCCAGTATTATATAGAACTCTTATAATTAAAAAAAAAGATAGATTTTATTACTAACTATAGTGTTAAGAGTTTTAAGGTTTGGATTTTGTACGCTAGTATACGAAATTTATCCGTTATCGACGATAAATCGCGGTAATTTATCGACGATAACGATAATTTATCGCGATAAAATACCTTTATCGTTGCCCAGTCTGGCGAAGTGTGGGGACGTGTGGGAATTTGTCGCACTCGTACTGTAACTCGTCGCCGGGGGGTTCCCGGGAAAAAAAAATGTTTTTTTTCGGGGATTTGAGACGGAATAGGGGGCTATAGTGAGAGAGGAGGTCAGTGATCTTTCTTGGACTGGACTGGAGTGGATCTGAGCCTCAATCCGGTCCATCCTCGATAAATCCAATCGAGCTCCATAACACTGATAAAAGGTCGATCCCCGCAACGTTTTTTTTTCTTTTTTTGGCGCGATCCTTGAAAGCGGCAATGGCCCGCGGAGGTCCTGCATACGGAGAAAACTCACGTGATCCACATATCCCTATATTCGTTTAGATACGAAGCTGCCCTATGGTCAGCACCAGGCCTAATTGGTTAGGGGTCGGGAAAAACTTTGCGTTGGAGCTCTAATCTAATCCACGCCAACTACACCCCGAAAAGGAGGATCTAGCTCTAATCCAAATATATGTTACACATCGGGCTCCAATTTCGCCCCAGCCCGAAATGATCACCGGTGAGGGTGCATAGGATCAAGATGTTGGTGGCGGATTCGCCGGCTTGGCTCTATTTTGGGGGGTGGTATACTCAAAAGCCCAGAAGAGAAGTGCACAACCTCCTAAAAATAGGTCGAGCGGGAGATGGGCCGAAATCTTCAAGGCGGAAGAAGGATCAGTGAGACGAGGTCAAATTTCAAGGCCAAAATAGGACGGAACCATTTAAAGACGATTTAGTCTATTACCCAAGCCGGTCAGGAAAAGAGCACGCCGTTTCGCGTTCAATCCAGCAGGAAATTAGTTATAAAAAGCACCCTCACTAGTCATGGGAACATGTTTTCGTAGCCGAGGCATCGTAAACCGTTTTTATGATTTCATGATGAGCTTTTCTTTCCTAAACCCGTCTATATCGACAGATTCGTTCACTCGTTATGCTCGGCTCTCCTCAAATGTGCACATCCCTTAAACACACTCAGGAGACCCAAAAGTATCAGACAAGAAGTGAAGAAGAAGTGAAAGGCCCGAGACCAAATCAAGGCTCGAGTGTACAACAAACCCTCGACAAAAACTTCCCCATTCTATTTTCTTCCCTCCCCAAATCGCCCCAAATTCGCACTATACAAAATGTAACAGTAGACTATCGTCTAAACCGTCGCATAAGTATTGCCATAGCTAGACGGCGACCCTCCAGAAACCAACAACCCATTAGAAACCATGAAATAGCTGTATCTTTCCACAAAACCTTGGCTATCCATCCATGGCAGCACATCCTCCAAGAACGCGCTAATCTCCGCATCACTCCCCGACGCACCAAACTCAGTCACCCAGACCGGCTTGCCGGTGCGTGTGTGCGCCTCGGTGATGTGGTCTTTGAAGTACTGGATGTTGGTCGCGCTCTCGTACCAGTGCACGGCGACAAAGTCGATATCGCACCCTGTGCAAGCAGACTGAAACGCAACAAGCCAGTCGATACCCATGCCATTAGCACCGTTTGTGACAGCAGGAGAGCCGAGACGCACGCTGCTCTGAGCGACTTTAATAGGCTGCATATGGGTAAGATATCCCGCAGCAGCGGCAGTGGGGCTGAGGTTGCTCTGTGTACTGAGATCAGGCTCGTTAAAGCAGAGGAATGCGGTGGAGCCGGCGGTGAGGGCAGCCTTCCAGTTGGCTTCCCAGCCGGAGATGAAGATGTCGCCCATGCCCCACAGCATGGGGACATACTCGAAAGCGGAGGGGAGGCCGGCGGAGGTCTGGCCCCAGTTGTAGCCCCACGTGATCTTAGAGTTGCCTTCAAAGCAGGAGGTGAGACTGGCGTCGTTGTAGGCGACACCGCGCTTGCCATTGCTCGGGGAGACGGGGGCGGCGGAAGAGGCGGCAGCTGAGGAGGAGTATGCTGCAGAGCTGGAGACGGGAGCAGCGGAGGTGTAGGCTGCAGGGGTTGGGCTTGTGATAGTAGAGCTTGTGGTGGATCCTGAGCTAGAAACAGCGGCAGGATAGCTGTACCCAGCTGGGGGAGTGTAAGCTAGAGCGCTGAGGCTGGAAGGAGCGGCGCTCGGAACGGCGGCAACAGCCGAGGAGCTGGCGGAGTGGGGGTATTGGGCACCGTAAAAGGTAGTCAGGGAGGTATAGGCCTCAGCAGCCACATCGGACGAGGAAGAGGGAGGGGCGTAATCATAGGAAACAGCGGAGCTGGAGGCAGCGTATGAAGAACCGCCGGCAGCATATGAAGAACCGCCGGCGGCGTATAGAGAACCGGGAGCGGCAGCAGAAGAGCTTGAAGCGGCGCCGGGAGTGACGGTGACGGTGACTGCGCTGGTAGCCGTGACGTAGATGGTTGACTGGGAGCAAGCGCCGGTGGAGACATCAGCAGCGAGGACTGAAGCCGGGGAACCAGTCATATATATGGTGGAAACATCCGTCTCGGTGGAGACGATTGTCTCGATCACAGTGGAGGTCGTCTTCTTGGTATGATGGTGGTGATGGTGATGACCAGTGCCAGTAGCATAAGGTCCAGTGCCATTCATCCCCCATGGGGAACCAGTGCCAGTTCCGTAGCCAGAGGGGTAGAAGGGAGCAGCAACGGCGGAGGAGATGAGGGACAAGAGTCCGAGTTTGGTGAATTGGTAAAACATGTTTGATTGATTCGTTTGATAGGGATTTTCGTGGAAGACGTCGTGATAGATAACTTTTTTTGATCGTGGTATGGATAGAGAGGGAACAACAAAGTGCAGCTTCTCAAGAGCGCGGTGAGTGAGAAAGGTAGCCGACCTGGGCTGTTGCAATTGCAAAAAAGAAGGAATGAATGCACTTCACTGAAGGAAGGCAATGAATGGAACGAGCGAATGCTCAAAAGGAGAGTGACTGCAAAAGCACGGTGGAGAAGACGTGGTGAGGAAGAAGAAGAGGGAAAGGAATCTGGTGGTGGGGGGGTTTTGGCCTGATATAACGAGCCCTCCCAGCGGGTAAGACGCCCCGTTAACTGTTCACGCCGCCGGGGCTGGCCAGGACAGTTTGCCAGCGTGGGTGGCACCAACAACGACAGGCAAAGACACCACCGCACTCCACCGCAGGCACCAGAGTTGTTTTTACCAGAGTATCCCTCGTTTCACCAAGCCAGCCACGCAATCTACGGGATGCGCATCAGGGGACATGCGCCAGGGCCGAAGCTGAAGGCGGCTTGCAGGCTCAAGGGCTGCACTCCTGAGCCAGTTATGGGCTTTGGAAACAGACATGGGCAAACAAAGCCGGCACACGCGGGCTAGATAGGCTGTCAAGGCTGGCAAAAGGGGCGTCGCTGGATCTAAGCGACAAAAGCTTGATCGCGCTCTTTGGCTGGAATAGTGCAGGTGGCGTAGAGACGGTCGTTTCGGGTGTCAGGAACCCGCAGAGAGCCAGGAACGCGCTGACTCCAACGAAGCAACTCTTCCATCACCCTGTCAGACTCCAGAAATCATCTCCGCGCCCCGTTGGTGGGTCACCGACAATGTTTCAACATGTTTCTCGCGCCTGATGCCAGTTGAATACATTCCTCCTCACACGACTCTCGTTTGCCGCTGAGTCGTGCGCTGCCAGGCGAACTGCTTCATGATTCATCTCATCGACAACGGAGGATGATGGCACATGGGGAGCCGAAGTGCTGACGACTCTCGCCCAAATCTGGATTCGCCATTCACCAACACTGGTCCAACACTATTTGCTACTTTTGCTATCAGCAATCCTCCCTCTTTATCGCACCAATCCGGCCTGGAGCGGAGTGTGAATGCACCGCAAGAAACGTCCGTCACTGCAACGGTGCTTATTGAACATAACGCCGGTCCAGCTCTTGGAATAGTATTCCTGCAATCGCAATAATCTCTCACTGCAGCGATTGCTGCTGAGCACGCTACAGTTCCAATCTTCGAAATAGCATTCCTAAATTGCAATCAATCACTTCTTACTCAGCTTCGTAAACGTCGTAAAACAGAACAGCGACACGCCAGCCATCGCTGTGCCACATTCATGCCTTGTCACCTCTACCATGCCCCAAAGGACAGTGGATGGGGGGGAGGGGCCTTTTTTGGGGGGTGTGGCGGCTTCAGTAGTCGAAAATGTCTTGTAGACACCTGCCATCTCGCACGTACTGTACCTGTCAGCTCGTTTCAAAGCCATCAGCCCCGACCAAACCTTTCATCTCTCCAACGAAAATACAACATGTCCACTCTATCCCATTCGTCATATGTAACCTCTCACTCTCCCATTCGTCATATTCCCATTTCCAGAGTCCCGACCCGCGCGGGAGCTAGGAAGGCGGACCTTGGAAATGCTGACAGCACACCGGGCATGTCTGCGCGCATAGACAAGGTCACAGCTCGCATGGAAAGCGTGCATATTGAAATTGACCTGTTCCGAGATTGCATAAAAAGTGGAACATACAATAAAAGAGTGGAACACATATTTCCCTTGCTCCAATTCGCTCGCTGCACAGAAATGGATACAGCAATGCCCGCTCGAGTACGTAGAAAAATGACCTCGGAAGGCGACGCAATCGCACCCTCCCACCATTCTTCGTTCGACGTTTTACAATCTCCTTCTCAACAGTTCTTTTGTTCCCTCCTAATTCCTGCACCACTATCCCCGCAGTGGTTGTCGCGCGCTCTCGGGGCGTTTCGAGAAACAACGCTCTGCCCTCCAATCAGCACCCCCAGACCCATCGCATTACAGTACACACAAAACTCCACCCAAAACCAAACCCATCGTAAATAACATTCCGATTCAACCCTCTGAATATAGCTTTAGCAAGATCAATAGCGGGCGCTTCGAGAAACAAAACATTACCACCAAATCAGCAAGTAGAGAGAGGCGCCAGCCCAGCATTCTTACGCTGCATGTAGAACTCCACCCCAGCATTATCCACATCAACAAATTATCTTTTGAATTTACCTTTTGAACACCTTCAGCAAGATTAATAGCAGTATACGAGAGCACGAGTCTACCTTCCCAATTCAAGGTCTTAAATAAGGGTACCAAAATCCTACCTTTAGAACGGCTCCAATTTCACACCCAAAAAAAACCCCCACTTGCCTCGCTTCCAGTGATTTGATTCAAAAATGCTTCCATTTCCTCATCTTCTGTAGCTACCTGTATGTCTGTCTGGTGAATGCGACACCAGCACCTGTGTCTTTTACCCCAGCAGCCAAAAAAAAAAAAGTCTTCAGGCGCCAGCCAATCTATTTACCTCTCACACTGCGTCACCGCTTCACCAATAAGTGATTCGTGCTTAGTATAGCTCTAAATGCCGTGCTCCGATGGAAGCGTCCCCAGTCCCAAATCCCAACGAAGAAAAAATTCTTTGATGGGGAGCCACTCTGATTTTTACGCCATGTATCGCCCCAATTGCCCCAATTACGTGAGAAGACACCCCAGTTTACAAGCAAAGCAACAGCTTCATCAATTCGGAGGCGTTGCGTAACCCAGCTCCCAGCGCAGATCCCACCGACACCCCGGAAGGAAAACAAACATCGAGCGCTCGTGACTAGAACGAATGAAACTACGCCAAATACCGATAAGAATCCACCGATGCACCTTCGATTCTCTCGAGATACTCGCGCTCAATCAGACTCTCGACCCGTTTCTTAATCATACTGACATCCGGTTTAAACTGCGGCGCCAGTTGATTGAGCGTCTCCGCGACAAGTTGCTGGTGCGACAGTTCCTTTCGTTGCCTATTGTTTAACAGTGTCAGTCATGCATCGCTCCCAAACCGGTTCATAAAAACCTCATAATAAGAAAGAAAAGTCACGTGAAACGTAACACATACTTCATAATCCTCACAACAGCCGCCTCAATGCAAAACGCTCTTGAATCATCATTCTTCTTCTCCGTCTCCTTGCGCTCGCGATCGCTCTCCACTTTATTCCCGCTCGTGACGACGCCGACTTTAATCCGGTGAAACTTGCCCTGGAAGCCCTCGTTGAACGAGAACCGGTCCGTCTCGGAAATGTCCTTGCTCATGGGGTCTTTCATCAGTATCCGCGTTTTGGACGCCACGGCCAGCGACTGGAGGTTGCGGATGAGATCGCTCTTGGGGATATTGGTCCGGGCTTGGATTTCTTCAAAGGTTAAGAATTGGTCGGCTGGTAGGTCGTTGAATAGGAGTAATATGACCATTCCGTACGTCGAGACATTGAGTTCGTGTCGTCGCTCCTTTAGTGATCCGTCTTTTTGAGGCACCTTGGGAAACACAGCTTTAATATCCGCTGAGCCCATGGCTGCTAGCCACGTGAGAGTTCTGCCTGAGTGCTTTTCGCCGTAGTACTTTTCGAAACCCTTCTTGATGCGCTCTATCGCGGGCGGGAACACACACTTGAGTTTTTTGCCCTCTTCGTTGTCTCCAGAGCTGCCCATTGATTCAAGCGGCCACGTCATACTAGTCAGCACATTGATGCCCAATTCGATACGCTTCGGATCTGGGTCGCCAAGCTGCGCGACATGCGCCTTGTAGCCAGACGTGAGTTCTTCCGAAATCGTCATGTCCTTGAACATGGCCTCCAGCTTCATCGTGAAGTTGTTGCCAAGTTCTATCTTCATTCTCGATATCATCTGCTTTTCTACGTCATTGCTAATGGATTTTTGCATCAGTAAGCGCCGGCAGAGATGCTTCTTGTAATATCGCTCGAACAGATCCTTATCTTGCACATATCGTAGCAGAACGATGGCTTTCTCCAGCACGAGGTCGATTTCATTTTCCGTCTTTCCCTTGATTCCCTTTTTCATGTTCTCGTCTATGAAGAGTGAGATATACTCTGAGCTCCGGGGGAAGGTCGATGCGTTGATGAAATCCGCGAAACTTCGGGTTAGGGCTGTTTGCAGAGGCTGATCGGAGCCGAACGACTCCCTCCAGATTTCGTCAAACTTGTCTTTCAACTGTAGCACATCCTCCACCCATTTGAGAGCGGCGATTGTTTGCTGGTTCAAATTCTTCTCTTGGACTGCGCCTTTGCCCTTGTCGGCCCCTTCCGAAAGTGCTGACTGGACCTGTGATGCTGCTATTGCAGCATTATTCACATCTGTGCCCATCTCCACAACTCGCTTCTGTATGGCTCGCATAAGCTCTGTCTTTTTGTTGTCCACACGGGCGTTGAGGTCGTAAATTAGGCTGAGCTCTTCCAATCTATCGTTATCGATCATGAACCTCACCCCGCTCTCCATCTCGATCAACTCGTGAATACGGTTCTTGATAAGTTCATCCTCGACGACTTTCTCGATCTTCGGTGTGGTGGTATCCGACAACGTTGACCGGCATCGATCCTGCTCTTCGTAGATCCTCCGCCGAGTGTGCCGGCAGTAAGCCCCCGCGTCCGAATCCCGTAGCATAAGCTCTGCCTCTGCCCGGTAGAAATCCCTACTGCTGTTCAGGAAATCCTCTTCGAATGAGGTGACATAGAGCCGCTGCCCTTCTGTTTCTATTTGACCATCGTACAGCGCCTCCAACATGTATACGCATGACTTGATGAGCGCCTTCTCGATCACATCTCCGTCTCGCTCCATCCGTATTTGCTCCAGAATTACGTGATTGAGTAAGACTAGAATGGGCGGGCTATCTTCTTCGGACGAGACGGAGCTGAGGATATCGTCACGGAACAGAACCATTGAAGTGGAATATATAGATGGCCGGCGGTGATCGGTGCAATATACGCGATCCTTTTTGGAAGATTAGCCCATGATTATCGTGCCACTACACCCCTTCTGTAATACACACCATGTACATGAGAACATCTGCGAGCATGGCCATGCAAACCTGGTGATCTTCCCATGCCTGCTTGAGTCCCTTCATGAATCTCTCGCCAGCTGTTCGCCTCTCATTTGCAGTAGTACCACCGATTATCTGGGTGCTGGCAAGTAGGTTTGCTGTTAACAAGGCTTGGATCGAGCCTCGAACCTCATTACTGAGCCACTCATGCTCGAAATCCCGTACGCGCCTGTACAAATCCTCGCCCTTTTTCTTTAGTACAATACGGTAGGCATGCCGATATAACTCCTCGTAAGAGAGTTTCGAGGCGTTCTTCGTATGAATCTCTCGGAAGGCAGACGCAATGATGGCCCAGGTATTTTCGAAGTCGATTTCTTCGCCGTGTACGCCCTTTTGAAAATGCATCGTTAGCATTGAAGTTACCAGGGATTTGGAGGGATCTATGGAGTGCACAAAATTGTCGGAGAGCGAATGGGCGAGCCTTCTCGATGTGGATAGCGGATGAATGTCTAAAGTGAAGATGAACTTACCCTACGTGGCGGGCGGATCTTTTGTCGTCCTCTCCCGGCAATCATATTCAGAATGCAAGGGAGTGTCGATATATCAGAAGACTTTGGTTCTATCAAGGGCGGGCTGCGGAGTGAGGCGGCGGGGCGGGAAGTAAAAGCAAATGATGAGCGTCTTGGGTAGATGATGAAACAATGTAGGAGTATATCATGGCCCGGGAGATGGTGACAACTTCGTTCACACTCAGCGATACAGTGATTTGAAGGGAGTGAATAATGTTTGGTTCATGGATTCAGTGGTGAAAGGCAGCTCGGAGCTGAGGTTCCTTTCGTGCTCAGGCGGAAACAGCCGTGTGGGGTGCCCGCTACAATACCGCATTCGTAATGACCGAAGCGGCTTAAAATTTTGAAAGTCCTCATCTCCGTGCCATCTTTCTGTGCGACGCAATCACCTCTCCTTCTCTTATATTTATGGTAATATGAATTCATCAAGGAGCCTTCTGCGATCCATCGCGCGCTCTTCGGAGTCGATATGTGGGAGACCGCTCCATAACCCTTCAGGACTCGCCCAAACACCAAGACGCCTTTTCCACCCTCCGCGAATGGCCTCCAGACCCCAGCTTCATTCCTCGATACGAAGCCCCATACTCTCTTTACTACGCCATGAGTCTACCGCTTCACTGTCCGCTGCTCAAGCATCTTCAGAATCTGCGATATCAGCGCCAGAATCCCGCCTCACCCGCGACCAAGTCCCGGCCTATGAAATGACCTTCACCTGCAACAAGTGCGCAACGCGCCAAACACATCGAGTCTCGAAGCAAGGATATGAGAAAGGCACTGTCCTCATAACATGTCCTGGGTGTAAGAATAGGCATTTGATGGCTGATCACCTCAAGGTAGGCTTGACAGTGGCGCTCTCCTATCCGAGCTATCTTTGAGATTTCAGAGTACACCGCTCGATGAACTTTAGACTAATATGTTGCAGATTTTCTCAGATAAATCCATTACTATAGAAGACATATTGCGAGAGAAAGGCCACGGAGTCAAACGTGGGGAGTTGAGCGCACAAGGAGACTTCGAGTTCTGGGACGACGGTTCTGTAACACAGCGATCGGCCACCTACGTCCCAAATACAACTATAAAGGCGGAAGAGGGCACCGAGGAGGGCAGGTTGACCGAATCCCCTAAGAGTGAGAGCCATTAGCCGGTCGCATGCCATCCAGCGGAGGAGAACGGGCCCCTAATCAAGGCAAATGTCGAACACGCACTGCGCTTTGGATTTTCGGGGCTTCATAATAGGGGTTTTTTCATGATCACCTGGTGAAGTAGGAGATAAGTCTTTCATTTGAGGTTGACCATGTTCCAACGACACCAAGAGGTGGATGTATATCACACAAAGTTGTATATTATTGTAAACGGCCGGCAGATATGCCGGGAGTCTGACTGGCGTTTTGAGAGCAATCGTATGGTTGGACAGCAATTTGGGACGTGGGGAATCTCCTACTATACCCTTGGCGTTCTTTTGTTTGGAGAGCGATTCGGAACGGTGAAAGTCTCCAACTATAAAAATGGCGTTCATTCGTTCTTATCAACTGTCAAATCAAAGTCTTGGGCCGAATAACTACAGCCATGGCACACTCTTTCCTTCAATTGTTTTAATGCCCAGTCAATGTAAACCTCGCCACCGCGATTCAGACCATCTTTGAAGCTCTCCCAAACGTTGTGGCTCATCCAAATCTTCACCCAATTACCGAACTTAATCTAGCTACATACCCTATAAAAGCTTTTCAATCGGTGTACCCGGTCGAAATCCTCAAGCCAATTTACCCATCTTACTTTCGACCCAAAATCCCCCCCTCTCCACATTCCAAATTTGTGTAAAATTCAGCATGTTGTCTTTTAGGCGGCCTGCTTTCAAGCTGAAAACCAGACATTGATATCACTAACTCATTTATCTGCCTGAAAATTGAGCACTCTTTTATTACCGGATTAACGTTTCGGGAATGCCAAGAGCCCAAAACGGCTATCTGCTCTCCCAATATCAACGCCTTTCTTAAACCCTCTTCTCTTAAAACTCCTTCTTAATCACGTAATTTTATTTACTATGGGAAGTGAACTTGGTCGAGCCGTGGCCTGGAAACTAGACTTCTATAACGCGGTCTCCTTTTAAGGTCAATATTTCACATCTCTAGCGCTCTCGCGTTTGTTACCTAATAATCGATCTCCCTTTGCCCCCTACGAGTGCACCGCCTAATTAGGATTAACAACAGACTCTATATCGACATGCAGCCTAATAGTACCCCAAAAATTACCGATTCAAGCAACCACCGCGACGTTCTATACAGTGTAGATAACTCGGAGGAGTGACTTTCAAAGTCTTTCATTGCTTTGCTGTTGATGTCTTTTTTTTTTTTTTTTTTTTGAGACTACTTTCAGGGTTGCATTTTGGGGTTCGATACCCTCTCCCCAATTCCACACAGAACGGCTACACTTCTTTTGCAGGCGCCCAGATTTTGGGGTAATTTCGACTTGCCTCTCCATCCCTATATAAAGCTACCGCATTAGAAAGGGTGTCACCCGTTTCCCGTGAATTATAGACGAGCTTCTTTTGGGTGTAAAAAGGCTTCTTTCTTTTAAGCCGTCTGATTTTCGGTCCTTTTAGGCTCGAGGTTTCCACACCATACCATTTACCTGGGCAGTTAAGACCGCTCTACTGGACCTTTCTTAAGTGATTTGCAGATTGCTTCGGGGCTCCAGACATCCACATCTGATGGAATGGTTACCGGACTGGAAAAGTTCTGAACCCATGCTCCTAAGGTTGGCATAGAAATAAACTATTCGACAAGGCATTTTGCGTATGGCTTCGATAAGGCAGTCGACGCATTTCATACAGAATGAATTCGATCTGGCTAATCTAGATAACCTCAGCTTTGGACACTCTTCAAAAGTGAACTTGTTCATAAACTCATCAAATCCATAATGCATAACGTCAAAAGGGATTCCAATACTAACAACTCAGTGTGTTACATAGATTGGGCTTTGGCTCGGGAGCTAGCAGTTCGTTTCATTCGGCCCATGGGCTTCCACTAGCGCTAAGTAGGCAATACGGGTGGCTAAAAAGGTCGTCCAGGAGACACTTTCAACTGTTTTGGAGGTAGAATTACCCGCATATCTAAAAACCCCTTGTTAAATTCTTATCGCCTTTCTTGTCGCACATTATTTTTCAGTTCTAGCACTGCAAGCCAAAGGCTCGTGAGCTAGTAGCTTATCCATGTAAAATACAACGTCCCTTTTCCGAAACGCCACGAGACACCCACTTGTCCACCTCACCACCCCCTCCTCAGCCCCCTATTCTCAGCCCCCCTCTCTTTCCTCTTAACCCTCTTAACGTCCTGCCTCCTCCGTTTCTCCTTGCCGGCCTTCTCAGGCATACTAACAGCCTCAACCCTCCTCTTCGCCCTCCTCCCCTCCCTCCTTTCCCTCATACTTCTCTGCACATCTTGCACCAACGCCACATACTCCGTCGTGCCCAGCCGTTTCTGCAACACATTCATAACCTCCTGCGCCTTATCCTGGAGCGCCTTGTACGCATCGTTGAAGGCCGGATCTGTGGATCGCGGGACTGTGGTGGCGGGGTCGATGAGTGTGAGGAGTGGTGAGAGAACTTGTAGGAGAGATGGGGTGAGTGCTGAAACTGGGAGGATGGAGCAGAGGGTGTAGATGAGTTGGAGGACGGAGGTCTTGGGGTAGAGCATTGGTAGGCGTATGATCTTTGTTTCGCGCCGGATGACGGCGATGAGGCGGGTGAGGAGATAGTGGATTGCGCTTGGAATTGTAACAGACGAGTGCACGGAAGGTCGCTCTGGAGGCGGAGAGCACCCACTCCACTCCTCTTCATCATCAGCGCCGTTGGCTTGGATTTCTTCGGCACCATTAACATCCTCGTCGGACATGCTAGCTCCAGCACCATCATCTACATCATCATCCTCGTCTTCGGCACCACTCTTCCGACTCCACTTCAATCCATTGACAGCAAAGCATCGAGCAAGAAACGCGAGATTGCGGACACTCTGATTGCAAAGCTCGTCACTAACGCTAGGACCACGGAAGACCCTTAAGCTTGCGCTCGTGAGCCGTAGCATCTCCTCACCCGTCAGTTGCAACCCTCTCGACCCAAACAACGGCGTAGCATCCAGGCCATTCTCGGCATTCGTGGTTGCAAAATGGGCAAAGTACGCTCCAATCAGCTTGGCAGCGGAGAATTTGACCCATGAATGGTGGTACGAGACGCATTTGCCAGCAGCATCCCATAAAGACTCCCTTCTCGTGTCGAATGTCTCGTCTGGTGACATCTCGCACAATTTCAAAAAGGTCTGGAGTGCGAAATAGACTAGTTCCCAGGGCAAATCTCCTGTCGGGTCGGAGGCTTCGGCGAGTACTCCTTCCAGCTGATCCAGTACGTAGGACACGTCCTTCATCTTGCCTTCCGCGACTTCAAAATAAAGAGTCCAGCACTGCAGGGCAAGGCGTTTTAGTAAAGGCTGTTCGTTCTGTTCTAACCAGGTTCGGAGAATTGACAAGCAGCTCTTCGTGGTTTCAGCATCCGCACGTTCGAACACTCTCTTCAACAGAGCCCCTGCCATCGCCCTACAGTCGCTAGAATCGTCATCGTACATAGCCATAGCCAGCGGAATGAACACCAGATTCAGAACTTCCTGAATCAAATTGTCGCCAACCTTCGTGAGGATCAGGTGAAGAGTTTCCATAACAGACTGCCTGCCGTGAACATGCTCGTACTTTAGATTCTTGACCAAGAACTCCAACTGCTTCGAGAATCTCTCTTGGCCTTGAGGATACTCCATTAAGAACTGGAAGTAAACACTCCGCGCCAAGTCTCTTGCCGTTCTGGTTTGGTTCGTAACCATTATGACGGATACTGTATCCAAGACCTCGTAGACTTCGGTAATGACGATTTTGCGTGCCATTACTGCTTTCAGGAAGTTGAAGGTGACACCTTGGCGATTAGGTTCCTCAAGGTCAGGTTTCAGCTTCTTGAGGAGGTAAGCGAGATCTTTTTCTTTGACGGTAACATTTCGACGTTCTCGGAGAACAGCAGATATCAACTTTAGTGCAGCCTGTGCAAGCTCTGTATTGGTCGACGGAGCGGCGTTGATAGTTTGCACAGCTTCCGACACGTACACGGGGGCGTTCCTATCGATTACAGGTAGAGGCACTTTGATGATCGCGGTCAGCAGTTTGATGGCTGACAACTGTACTTCTTCCTGCCCTTGAACCAAGGCGTCGCCTATGATTGGCATAAAGCCCGCAATGTTCTCTGGTGTCTGGAGCGATTCATGTTTACGAAGGACGGATCGCAGAATATCCAGCGCAAACCTGGTCATCTTGTAAATATGAGAAGTTCTTCCGCCTCGTTGGCTGGACTTGCTTGCTGATTTCATTTTGATCAGGTATCTTTTGGTTCGGTCGTCCTCCTCTTTTAGCGTATGTACCGTCGCACTATCCTTGTAGACCTCTTTTATAAGCTCGTAACAGAACACAAGAATGTCCCGATCTTGTACTGCGGCGTTATGAAGTATCCCTAAGCCTACTCGCCGAAGTAGTTCATCAATCTTCTTGACCATTTTCAAATCTAACCTTTCGAGAAGTAACATCATTGTAGGTCGAACGAGGTCCACCAGATGCTTTAACGTTGTGAGCTTCGCCACATGCTCCATCGAGTCAAAACTCGTGCTTTTCTTGACTTCTTTCATCTTGCTGATGTACTCCTCAGCGTCTTTCTCTTGACCAGTCACGCCAAAAATATCGTCCATAATAATCGCAACGATGCTGGGGAGGCAATAGTCGAGATCACCTGGTTTGGATGTCGGTGAGGATGACAACTCAAGTAGAATTGAATGCATCGTGAATGATAAAACGTGAAGCTGATATCCGCGTTGCAGTGCCCTACGCAATTCTTTCAAGACGAATCCAAAATAGGCCGGTCCAATCAGAGAAGAGATCTCGGCAAGCGTTTTCCTTGTCATATCTCTAGCATCCTGTGACTTGCTTCTTAGGATATGGCAGACATCCATGAGTACAGGCGGCAAGCGTTCGGCAAATTCCTCAGGAGGCAACATCCGGAGTATTTTGGTGACAGCGACTGCTATTGGAACACGAAGGCTGACAGTACTCTCGTCCTTGTCATGCAAGAACTTAACGAGTGGAGGGAGGATTTTGCGATTCAAGTCGTCTGATAATTTCTGCTGGACTGGAAGGGATTTTGACAGCTTGGATTGTGGGATGTCAATGTCCATATCGGTGCCATTTGATTGGATATCATTGGCGGATGGTGTTTTTTCGATCGAACGATGTGTGATGTATCCTTTAGCATGCCCAGCACGGCTGAGACTATCCATGGTAGCCCCGATCAGTTTGATGATGGTCTTCAACATCTCCTCTTTGCTTGTAATATAGCTTGTGAACTTTACCAGAAGACCTTTGTATTGCTGCCAGTCAAGCCATTCAGCCATTGCGCCAATTGTGGCTACAGAATCCGCTGCAAGATTGTGGGCTCCTTGATCGTCGGACTTGTCGAAAATGAAGTGTTCTAATAGGGGTATAAAGAAATGGTTGATGTTTTCACTCGCGATCTTGCCGGATCGCGCTTCGGCTGCGAGTCGTCGAACAGCGCGCGCGCGCCGATGTAGTTGTATATGGAGTACGTTGGTGAAAAACGATGCCTCTTCATCATCGTGTGCCAGGAGGGTATTCAGGTCGTGTACCGGAGGCCAATCTGGGAACTTTCTCACAATGTGAGCAAGAACAGAGAGATATTCTACCCTCACGAGCTCTGATGACTCTCGGACGCCGTATTGTATTCCTGGTAGAATGGCTAGTGTCATAAACTGTTTGAAGTCCTCTACAGCTGCATCACTGCCGTTACTAGCACATTCAATAAAACGACGGAGAGAGAACGAAGCGTTGACACGAATACTAAGTTCTTCGGAATCCTTGATGTAATAGAGCATGTTGTATACGAGCGGCCTCCACTGTTTCACTGAGTATGAGAGGTATTGGTCTTCGTTGATAACACTGAAGGCTTTCGACCGTTTCTCAAAATCAGGCTCATCCAGCCTTGCAGAGGAGAACGAATTCAAATCATCGCAAAGATCGGCAATATCCTGTAGGTCTGGCTGATATTTGGAGAGGTCTTTGGTGATCTCGCAGAGGACTCTCCTACTGGGCCGATCCTGAACGAAGGAGAATAGGCCAAACGTCGCGTTGCAAATCGTTTCAAACAGTTCGAAGTTTGTTTCAAGATCACATCTAGGTATGAATGCATGCAAAATCTTTAATAAATTGCTCTTCGTTCGCGAATTAACCCTCTGGGACGGTTGTCGAAGAAGAAAGGCAGCAATCTCGATCATATTGCGAGACTCGGAAGAGCCTTCAACGAAAGAGGCCAATTCTTCAACACTCTGGACACCAACCTCCAGGAAAGCTCTACTGGGGTTCTTTCTCAATAGGTCACCAATGCGGATTAGGAAGGCGTTTGCATAAGGTTGCAATATCAGCGTGCGAACGTCCTCGCGCTGCTTCTTAGATGCCGGTACAGTGCCATCATTGTCTTCGTTGGTGAGTCTAATGACACTTCTAAGAATATCATTTAATATAAAGAGCTTGACCTCATCTTTGGCCGAAGGTATTCCAAGACATTCCGCGACCTTCGGAAGGATATTATGGTTATACTCGGCGAGGAATAGAGCTGTGTTGGAGTTTCTTGCCCAGGTTGCAAATAGTTTGAGAGTCCCCGAGATAGATTGTGCTGTTTGGATGGGGAGTTTCTCGAGCTTTGGATCGACAAGCTCCTGAACGATAATGGGCATATAGGCCTGCCAGGAGAACTCAGGACAGCTGTTAAATAGGAGGCCGAGGGAACGAAGTCCCGTTTGTCGAATTGATTTGAGAAGAGAGAGTTGGATGTCCCTTGGAGATTCGCGTCCGACATCGCATTCCAGAGAAGAGTTAGGTATAGTACGAGAGGCCCGAATCAGGCAATAGAGAAGCGGGTCAATGATTTGCGAAGTAAATGGGGTCAAGGTAGTCCCTAGAGTGTCCAGCAGGTCTTCCATCATATTGAGAAGGCCCATTTGTTTTCTTGGACTTAGTAAATCCCGGTGTAGTATCTCCTCATTCAAGGTCTGCTCCCGAATAATGGAGATGTTGTGAAGCGGCCCCAGAGCAATTTCAAGGAACTGGCCAATTGTGGCTTGTTCAAACCTCGTCAGCGCTATAAATACAGCCTTTCTCTTGACTTCTTGTCCTCTCTTGCCACTTGCAGAACCTGAGCGATTGACAATTTTCCCGTAAAGGAGTCGAAGAATTATCGGCATCAGTTGAGCTCGATGTTGTTCTTGAAATTCACTGTCTTCCTCGCCAACATCTAAGAACACGGAAATCTGCTCCCTGAAGCGGGCATCATCCAGGAGATTGAAGAGATGCTCCTCGTAACGATTAATTCCGGCGTTTTTCCATGTCATTATTGCTTTAAGTGCTGACTTCTGAATCTCCAAGTCGCCATTTCCGACAAGTGAGAGAAGCGCGGAGTAGACTTCGCTCGATCTGAAGAGCACTGTAGGGTTGGTAAAACTAGCAAACAAGGAAAGCATGGCTTTCTGGTCTTTCCGTGCCCAGCGGAGACTAAGCGTAGTTGACTCCTGTTCCGCTTCATCCCCTCCTGTATCAGGCGCTTCGTATATTGCATCGTTGTCTGTAGCTGAAGTCCATTCAAGTAAAATAGGTACTAGAAGACGAGATCGCTTCTCAGCAACTTGTGGGATACAATTGAGCACTCGAAGAGCTTGAGTCCTGCTAGCAGAGGTTATGAATGGCGTTCTATAATGTTGAGAGTCGAAGAGCTTGTTCAGTTGGATTGAAGCGTCTTGGAAAGCATTCTGGCTACGACTGGCCATATCGGTTAGTAGAGAGAGATTTGAACAGTCAAATTCGTTGGTCCGTGTGAATTGCTGAACTTCGCCTTCGCTTGGCGACATGCGGAATTCAGGATCCTCAATAGAGCTATTGACCCAGTTGAATGCAATGTTCGAGACGACAGTCTCGCCTTCCTTGGTCTCGCACATTTGTTTCAACGCAACACAAGAATCTTCCCATAACTGCGCAAACTTGACGTGTAACAGTCCAAAACAGAACATGGGAATGGCTTTGGCTAGCCACTCGTCTGAGCATATGGATTTGTAATTTGTGGCGAGTTTCCTGACGTGCATAGAGACTGAGCGTGCTGTCTGGATATTAAGTGGGCTCTGCTCGATTAGCAAGGCGGTAGAGAGGATATCTTTATGAGATTCTTCAGCTGTCGAGAAGATCGCGCTCATAATCTCAAGAGCGGTAAGACGCAGATCATGGGAAGGTGATCCAAGACAGGTCACAAGTGCGTCTTTTAACAGCTCCATTTGTGTGTCCTTCAAATCCAGTACAGAAGAATGACTGACTACTAGCTTGTGTAGTCCTTTCCAAAAGATCAGGTAATGTGCGTAGTCTTTGGAAACGCGGCACAGGGATTGCCATGTCGTTGAAGATAATTGGTCTGTCATGCCATTCTCAATGAGGTATGACAAAACATGTCCAACAGCGAACACGTTTCTGGGCTTCTCAGGATCGGGGTTCGACGTAACGAGCACTTTTTCTAAAACCGTTGACAGTTCCGTAGCTATGCTCGTTTTGTTGTGGTCATCCATAGCCAAAATCGAAGCGGCCGTTAGAAATCCGTTACAGTCATAGACTAGTCTGTCTTCCATATGTTCACTGCGAGCCAGATGCCGACAGAGGTCCAGAATCTGTTGCTGCCACCCTTGTGGGCAAGAAAGAGATTGCGGGGGAAGGACGGAGGCCTTTTTCATTCGAGGCAATATAAGACAGAGTTCTTCGCGGTGGGTTTGCCATTGGCAATTGATAAATCTAGGCCGAATATTAGCATTGGTATGAACCGGAAAATGGTGATATGAATTAACTTACCTCTTGAAATGCGGGAATAAGAAGCTGTTGAATCGCTCAGACCCTTGCTCGGCAAATAAAATGCAAAAAGGTAAAAAGTTCGCTGCCCAGTATCCCTCTGTGAAAGTCTCCAGAATACGGACATGAGGGATTGCCGTTTCAAGGGGGCAAGTTTGGAAAGCAACAGCGACGGCAGCAAGAACATCGAGAACACTATGATTTGCGGCGAGACACTCTTCTCGGCTGGCGCCTTCGATTAGAAGGTCAAGTACCTCTAAAAAGTACGTCCAATCTTCAATGCGGGATCCCTTTCTGACACCAGAAACCGTGAAAAGAAGTCGAGCTGAAAGCTTGATAGCCCTTACATTTGCGCTGGGATTCATGGTTTTAATTTGATCCAGGATAGTCTTTAGGAGAGGCTCAAATGCCTCGGAATTGGTGTGGTGGATAAGTGCAACTAGCACGCCGGTAAGAATATGCTCCGCCGGGGAAGATTCCAAAGTAGAAGTACAAGCTAGCATTAGAGCAAATGTTTGAGCTGTTATTTCCCGAAGAATAATCTGACCACTGGAGTGAACTCCATGCTGCACGCCCTTGATAGATTCTACGAATAGGACCATCAGGCCGTGTTGGTATTGCTCATGTTTGCTTGGATCTTGCAGCCCCTCCAAATCTTCCAGTATATGCTTGACAATAACTTCCAGCGGCTTTGCATCACGATGGTACGCTGCTCCAGCTTTTCGGAACAGAAAGCTAAGAGATTCGGCAGCGAACTTTGCAACGAAGGGCTTCTGACGCTCTTTTCCTAGGAGAGGTGCCATGAGGTCGAAAAGTGGCCGCAGATCCGGCACGAGCAATTTCGAGAGATATTTGAAGAGCCATGCTAGGCACGTAAAACTCCACTCAATTACCTCCGCTTCTGGACTCTTTGAAGCCACTTGCGAAACAGTTGTCACGATTCGTGCAAAGTGCTTCTCGAAGCGTACCCCCAAATCATGCGCAAAGTGAGCCACAAGGCTCAGCAGCGGTTCTAGGCTCATAATATCTCTTTTCTCAATATATTCCACTAGCAGCTCCAGTATGCGATCATCGTGGTGGAGGATTTGCGGCAAGCTTTCGCATAGTGGGGCGACGTGTCGAGCGAAGTGGGTAAAGTTCTCCGAAAGATTGCGGTCTCTCCATTCGAAAAGAGAGGTGTGGAAATATGAAAAGGTAGTTGTCAACTCGTCGTCGTCGTGGGCGGTGCGGCGGACTCGACGAACTGGATCAATGGTGATCTTCGAGATGCGCTGTGAGAAGGATTCAAAGTGGTGTCTCCGAGAAGACGGGGTGCCGCCTTTAATTTTCTTGATTCGAGCATTCTTATCCGCCGGTCCTCTTGACATTGCGGCCATATTCATTGTAATAAGTACAGGTGGGGTTTTCAGTCAAGCTCTAGAGATTGTTCCCAAAAAAATCGTCGCGAATGCCAAGATTTCGCGGACTTTGAAGCCACAAACGCCGACGTCAAATCCTCACCACCGTCATTCCCATCAGAACACCAGCATCAAGCATGTCTTCGAAAATGTAAGTTGTTCTCTTTTAACTGCTGCCCTCCTATGCAGTTTAGCCCTTAGCTCGTATTTGAACTCTCATGGTCAGAGAAAAAAAGGGTTTCTCAACATAATTCTGCAGCTCTCCACTTCTTCAGCTTTATCTATGTCTCTATTAATCTATTCTAATCATACTATAGTCTCGTGATCGGTGGAGTCAATGGTCAATTCCCAGCAGTGTTCAAAAAAATATACAATTTACATACCAAAAACGCTTTTTCGTTTGCGATTATAGTTGGAGACTTGTTTGCAGACCCCTTGAATACCACGATCGAGGATAAAGCCAATGTAAAGGCGCTTGTTGACGGAAAAATCACCATTCCGCTGCCAATGTACTTTGCTCTCGGCACTCACACGTTTCCTGAGGAAGTCATTTCGAAGCTTGAAACCTCAGCTGGTGAAGTTTGCTCCAACCTCTACTATCTTGGCAAGCGTACGACCATCAAAACTTCAGAAGGCATTCGAATTGTTGCCCTAGGAGGGAACATTATCCCAAATCCTCCTGCCAAAACAGAAAAGGATAAGTATTTACCGCACTACACTGAAGAGGATGCAAGAATATTGCGGGGTGCCAATACAGCAGACATTCTTGTAACGAACCAATGGCCCGCTGGCATCAGGACCGGGTCCAAAGTCAATTACGCATCAGAGCAAGGAGAGCCTTCACCTCAACAATGTCTAGCAGATCTATGTTCGAACTTGAAGCCACGGTATCACTTCTCAGTTTCTCCGGATGCTTTCTATGAGCGCGAACCGTTCTTCCATGCGCCGACTGAAGCTTCGCCGGATACGTATCCGATAACTCGATTCATTAGCCTAGCATCTTTTGGCAACCCCAAGAAGCAGAAATGGATATACGCATTTTCTCTAGATCCTAACGCGGCCCCACCGGTAGCCGTCCCATCTGGCACTACTGCATCGCCACTGTCAAGTGTGGGAAATAAACGACCCGCACAACCCAGTCAAGAATCTTCCTATCGCTTCTCGACCGACACCGGTCATCATCGACGCCCACATAAACGGCAGCGCCAACCGCCACCAACACCTGGGGAATGCTTCTTCTGCCTCTCAAATCCAAACCTTGCAACTCATCTCATCACTTCCATTGGAAATGACACGTATCTCACAACCGCCAAAGGTCCTCTTAGCACCTCCAAAACTTTCCAAGCGCTAGGGTTTCCTTCTCACATCCTCATTATACCGTTAACGCATGCACCGACGCTAGCAGCAATCGACGACGAGGACTCTCGCCAGAACTCCTACAAGGAGATGATGAAGTATCGAGGAGCACTTCACAATATGCTCAAAAAAAAATCTGGCGCAGATCTAGGATCAGTGACTTGGGAAGTCAGCCGTGCTGGCGGTGTCCACGCACACTGGCAATTTCTACCCGTTCCGGCGAATCTAATTCGCCGTGGTCTAGTCGAGGCTGCTTTCAAAGTCGAAGCTGAAAATCAGAAATACCCTGCGTTCGAGAAGAAGGACATTGGAGATGGATTTCAGGAGCCTAACGATTTCTTCAGATTGCTCGTCTGGAATCTGCCGGCTAGTAATGACGATGAAGGAAACGGTGCCGGGCGGCAGTCTCCCGAAGGAAAAGAGAGTAGTTTCATTCTCCCATTAGACTCTTCATTCCGGTTTGATCTCCAATTCGGACGCAGGGTTCTGGCTAAATTACTGGGCTTGGACAAGCGCGTGGACTGGCGTGACTGCGGACAGACACAAGAGCAGGAAATTGCGGATGCCGAAGCGTTCAAGACTGCTTTCAAGGATTTCGACTTTTCGCTCGAAGAATGAATTCGTAGCCTTGGCATCCCCGTTCTGCTTTAGGAAAGTAAGGTAGTCCGTTACCCTCGAGCAGTCATGGGCTGCGCCGTTTTGCATGCCAAACAAACGAGGAATTACACACTATTGGGAGGAGCTTAATTTTCTATTACGTATCTTATTTGATTTTGGGGCGAGAGATTTTCGTCCCATTCAATAAGGATTAGGCGTTGTGAATTTTCTGCAATTCATGGCTACCCTAAATTTCTGTTTCAAAACATCTCTCCCTAATATGTGCCGTGAGATTCTATTTCCGAATGCATCTGATTATTACAAGTCGTCAGAATCATACATGTCCAGGCCTGAGAAAACAGCAGGTGCTTGCTGCTGCCTCGAACTGCCAGCTTGATATATGCTCTCCCGCCTACTCCTTGCTTCAGCTTCCCTCTCCTCCTGTTCCTCCTTCTCACGCTGTTCTTGTTCTGCCCGCCGTTTCTCCTCCGCCTCTTGCTCGGCTGGTCCAAGCACAGTGCTCGGATCCTTGCCTTGCTCGATCATCGCTTGAATCTGGCCTAACCCACCGCGACGAATAGCGCCCTCGGCAGGCCAGGGCACGAAAGGCAATCTGTCCTGATGTTCCAGCCAGTCTCGCTGCTCCTTTGTCAGTGATGACATGCCCTTGCTCTCGGCTTTCCTATTAGCTGTCTCTTCTGTAGTGTCCGGTACAGCAGCCGGAGTGCCCACACCATTTGACACTTTGACATCTCCCGTCTCGACTTGTTCAGGCGTAGTGTCTTCCTTTGGAAGTGGTGGACGGAACGTTGGGGGTACCGTATATCTACTGATATGTCTTGCGTATGCGAGCACTTCGTCGAAGGGCACATCTCGCGAGGAAGCGGGAAATGTAGTTGCTGGGGTCTTTAAGAGTTCTCTGCGCAGGTCGGCGAGCACGGAAAGCGACCCTTTGACCTGGCTTTCAAGTGATTCGGCTGTTTGACGGAGGGAGAGGATACGAGCATAGTTTGCTTGGTGAGCTGCCACTATATACGCGCGTTAGAAGGAGGAAGTATAGAGTTGCTAGGAAGCATACATTGGCCTAGCCCTTTGCTCAGTTCATCGTCAGCTGCAACCAGGTCGACTGCAGCTTGCGGGGACGGATTGTAGGACGTGATGGATTCAATCAGGGTATTTAGCGCGTTTTCCACACGCTGGAATTGTGTCTGGAGAACAGTATCCATAGCTAATAAAATAGAGGAGATGAAGTGTGGCAGAGCGCAATATACAATTCATACCAAGAATGAGATGTGGTTTGAACAAGGTTGCAGTAGTGGAGGACGTGGAATTCGGTTCAAAAGAAACTTCGGAACGTTCGATACGCGAAGAGTCTACCACGTGACCGGTGATGACGAGCCGCGAGCCTCTCTACGCGATGCGGAGTGGCCGAAGACAGCGGGAATTTTACGCGCGAAGTAGTGATCTTCCATGCGCTCCAACGCAGCAAGGCATCAAGCCTCATCATCCAGGCGCCAGCAGCGTGGTCGTGGGTGGACAGACCTAAAATAAAGCAACGAACCGAGCAAGCACCTACCACCGAACAGGCATACGCCGATGAGACAGCCTTATTTAGGGTTCGAAGGCACTATGTCACAATGCCTTGCGCACTCCAAACTACCTTCTCCTTTCCCAACATTCTCGTCTTCCTCCAGCCCTACAAAGTAGACTTCAGATAGACTTAAACTCTATCCAATTAAGTTCTGCTTATCTTCCTCGTACCTGCACGTCAATACTTTTTGCTGCGCCTCCTTCTGAAACCCCACCATATCTTGACCCCTCCGCCACACGCTTCATTGCCTCCGCCGACGATTATCGCAAATCAGATCAGAAGACACGCGCGCACATACGCTTCACCGAAAGACATTCACATACGCTCTGGTTTTGTTTCACCGCGCACCACAATAGACCGATATTAGTACGAGTCATGGGGAAGTCGTAAGTCACCCTTCATTTCCTTTGCATTTTCTCTCGGACCTTTGGCCAGCCAGTGCGCAACCTTTCCGCGGCCATTTCAAATATCATCACAAGGGTCCGGTGAAGTGAAGTGAGCGAGGCGAAGAAGGTGATTTCTTTCGAAAACGCTTCGTGATCGCGATGACGAACAGCGACTGCCACCCTACTTCAACGCTCAACCCCCTCCTCACCTCACCCGACACCAAGATGGATCACGACGGCAAAGAACAACCTCCGCATCACATTTCAATCGGCGAACATGCAGGACCACTCCTTACTCACGTTCATCCGCCGCTTCACTTCGCAAGATGTCGCCCAAAACTCGTGCCCCAGCCCGGCGAGCCAGGATACGATCAGTACCTAGAAAACCGCGAAACGGCCTTCGAAGTGGGAATAAGGGAAATGGAACAAGAACTGGCTATACGAAGTCCCGTAGAGCGACTGATATTGGAAGCAGATAGGCTGATTTTCCAATTTCACAGCCAGAGCAAGCTATCACAGCAGGAACTCGCTGAGCTTCAGAAAGCGACACACTTTGACAAGAAGGAGCTACAGCAATGGTATAAAGGTACGGTGTTCTGTGAGACCAGACTTGTGGGAGAGCAAGGCTAAATGAAGGGATACACAGGCTTCTTAAAGGACTGCCCCTCCGGCATGCTCACCAAAGAGGAATTCCAAAAAATTTACAAGCAATTCTTCCCGTTCGGCGATCCCTCTTCGTTCGCAGACTATGTCTTCAACGTATTTGACGCAGACAAGTCTGGAACAATCGACTTCAAAGAATTCATTTGCGCTCTCAGCGTCACCAGCCGAGGAAAGATGGAAGACAAGTTAGACTGGGCATTCCAGCTGTATGACATCGACGGAGACGGGAAGATCAGCTACGATGAGATGCTTGCTATCGTCGAGGCGATCTATAAAATGGTGCGTTCGAGCTTGGAGGCTAGTGCCTTTTAGATGAAGAGGACTAACGCCAATATTTCTAGGTCGGCTCAATGGTAAAACTCCCTGAAGACGAAGACACCCCTGAGAAGCGCGTCCGCAAGATCTTCCGGATGATGGACAAGGACGAGAATGGTAGCTTGGACATGGCCGAATTCAAGGAAGGCTCGAAGCGAGACGAGACGATCGTCTCAGCTTTGTCTTTGTATGATGGATTGGTCTAGTGGTTCTCCTCTTTGGTCTTTGGCTGGTGTTTTCCGGGTCATGATATCAACAGTACATTGGGTTTTCTTTAGCATGAACGGAGGTAGTTTGGGGGGTTTGGTACTTCTTAAGAGCGTGTGTGAAACATCACAGTCGATGTACATAGGGTGATCCGGAGCTCTTAGTGCAGACAAAGGCTCTATTCTCCGACTCATTCAATGTGGGGTGATGATAGGTGACGATGATGGAACGCTTTGGTCTAGTATTCATTGGTTGTGACACAAGCGCGCCAAGAAAAGAAGCTTGGGACAGCTTTCAACATGAACCACAGTCCGATACGTTACTTCTACAGTACATACACATTGACACAAATTCTGAACGTACGCTATTTGAATCCTTCGACAGTCGAATCTTGGCATCACGTACTCGTATTTCTGATCTTGGAGTTTGACCGGAAGCTCCGCCGTTCTCAGGCCCTCCAAAGGGCGACGTGTATGTTCTTGCGCCTCCCTCCAACCCTTCATAAAAGTCTGCCTAACCTTCACGCAATTCCAGCGCTCAAAATCAGATTACTCTTGTTGGGGACAATCTTCATCTACCACATCTATCATGCGGCTGTCCGACTTATACTCTTTCGGAGCTATCCTCTCCACCCTCCTCCTCGCACCATCTCCGTCCTTCGCCTTTTACGTCCCGGGCCTTGCGCCAACATCATATAAAGAGAATGACCTGGTGCCATTGTATGTCAATCACCTCACTCCGGCTGACTCACAACAGGATCGCAAACTGCGGTCCGTGTTCTCCTTCGACTACTACCACCCTCCATTTCATTTCTGCCAACCTCAAGGGGGGCCTAAAGACATTCGGGAATCGCTTGGAAGCATATTGTTTGGAGACCGCATACAAACATCGCCATTCATTCTTCATATGAAAAACAATCAGAGTTGCAAATCCGTGTGTAGAGAGCAGACTTTCACTCCCCGAGAAGCCGTATTTGTAAACAAGAAGATATACCAAGGCTATAATCTCAACTGGTTAATCGACGGACTCCCGGCGGCCCAACTGTTGAAAGATCCAGACTCGGATCAACCGTTCTACAGCCCAGGATTTGCATTGGGATATGTCTCTGAGAATCAACCCGTCCTGAATAATCATTACGATATTGTCATCGATTACCACCAAGCCGGGCCGAACAACTACAGGGTCGTTGGAGTTCTGGTGGATCCATATTCCACGAGGGACTCCAAGTTCCTTGATGTGGATCACGGTCAGTGCCCGGATGAGTTCCAAAACAATCCCGTCGTGTTGTCGGAAGAGAAGGATACCACAGTGACGTATACCTACAGTGTGTTCTGGATAGAATCCGACACCAGTTTCGCGACTCGTTGGGACAAGTACTTGCACGTTTACGACCCCAAGATCCACTGGTTCTCCCTAGTAAACTCTGCAGTTATCGTCACCTTCTTGATAGGAATGGTCAGCACGATCCTCATCCGAACGCTTCGAAAAGACATCGCGAGGTATAATCGTCTAGACCAGTTGGCACTCGATGATTTTGGCGGCACAAGTGCTGTGGAAGATGGAGTTCAAGAAGATTCAGGCTGGAAGCTAGTACATGGAGATGTGTTCAGGCCGCCAAAGAACCCGCTGTTTCTCAGCATTATGATAGGCAACGGAGCACAGCTTTTCATGATGGCTGGGTTGACTATAGGTTAGAGAAACCTGAAAACAGGCGTTCCAACTGCTAACAAAGAATAGCTTTTGCTCTTCTCGGGTTACTGTCACCGTCGGCTCGCGGCTCGCTAGCCAGCACGATGGTCATCTTATACACAGTCTTTAGCTTCGTTGGCGGCTACGTTTCCTCCCGTATTTACAAGTTCTTCCATGGTGAAGCCTGGAAACGGAGCTTTGCAATTACACCGGTAGCTCTGCCGGGCCTAGTCTTCGCGGTATTCTTCCTGCTTAACCTGTTCGTATGGGCACGAGGGTCCAGTGGCGCCGTGCCCTTCACCACGATGCTCATCATAGTCCTCATCTGGTTCATCATCAGCGTACCACTATCCCTGGCCGGCTCATGGATCGGTTTCAAGCAACCCGTCGTCAATGCTCCCTGCCGCACGAACCAAATCCCGCGCCAGATCCCACCTTCGGGCGGCTACCTGCGGCCACTGCCTAGCATGGCTCTCGCAGGTGTTCTTCCTTTCGGTGCTATCTTTGTCGAGCTTTACTTCATCATGAACAGCCTCTGGTTCAGCAAAGTGTATTACATGTTTGGCTTTCTGTTCATCTGCTATGGCCTAATGATTATGACTTGCGCCGCTGTAACTGTCCTTATGATCTACTTTCTGCTGTGTGCAGAGAACTACCACTGGCAGTGGCGCTCATTTTGCACCGCGGGTGCAAGTGCGGCCTATGTGTTTGCATCTGCTCTGCTTTACTGGATAAAGGACTTAAGTTTCGGGAGCTGGACGAGTGGTGTTCTGTATCTCGGTTACAGCGCCTTAATCAGTATTCTCTTCTTCGTCTTGACTGGTAAGTCGAACTTCGGGAGGATGTCTCCAGCATTTTCACTAATCTGTGTCTTTTTTAGGAACGATCGGCTTCTTCGCGTCATGGTTGTTCATACTGAAAATCTACAAATCTATCAAGGTGGATTAATTTTTCCACCTACTCCCATTTTGGCAGTTGACCTTTTCCTTGCTCATTAGGCAAGGACAGCGAGGTGCGTGATATGTATATTTAGATGTGTGTGATGGGGTCATCGTCGAGTTGGCTCTAGATGGTTAACGCATGGCGTTCTTTTCTGGCTCGGGGCTAGGGAAAAAGACTGCTGGTTCAGCATGGAAGCGCGCTTTGGATGCTTTTGTATAAATTCCATGTTATCCTATCCAATTAAAGAGGTAGTGAGGTTTTGCCATCTTTGTGAGCTAATGCTGCGGGTATATGAAAAGAAGGACTTTCTCTCTGAGTGGTGCTAGGTCTGAGTTGTGGCGCTTACGGCGTGAGTACCGGCATTATCAGAACTGAGTAGATTTCTTCATTCATTGATCATTTCTAACAGATCATACTTTTTAAAGGACGTGTTCCTCTGGTCTTCTCTAATTCGCAGGTGACAGCTCATTCCGAACCGCACACTTCTCTTTCAGAGTCGTTTTGGATGGTCCTTCTGCGCATCACCTCCACGACAACTCATTCTTTTCCTCGCCTTCTCACATCACTAACTGGCTGGAGCAAATGCCTGATCGCAGTTCATTGCTCCACCATATCACCATTCTTCGGCAACATTGCTACTATCATCGAAAAGCAAGAGACGAATTCGTTGCCTTCCCCTTTCTCTCACTCAACCATTTGCCTTTCACACTCTCTGGATCCATTCTTCCTCGTCCAGTAGTGGCACTCCAGCAACAGCATGGCTCTTCCCAATAAATCGGAGAATGCCGAGAATGGCTGATCTAGAACCACTCGGGACAAGGCACTAAGGCAAGCATTAGGTCTTATTCCTCGCTTGCCGACACCCAGTAATTCAGACTAGCGGTACATCCAAGCCCGCTGGGCCTCAGATGAAACTCAGACCGCGGAGCTACTTTCAATTCCAACAACTCCCATTTGAGCCTCGTATCATGGTTTATTCATATCTTGTACCGGACAAGGTAATGCCATCATTCCGCCCCATCAATGCGCAAAATCATCGCAGTCGTTCGAATTACAGCTCCCTAAAACACAACGGAGAGAGTCATCCAGCTATACTTGGGACAAGCAAGGACATCTATACTGAAGCAGTTGTCGAACTTGATAAAAACGCAGTCCTTCAAATCATCGTAAACACCGACCGCAATACCCTCTTCAACCGCCAGAGAGAAATCTACGATGATAATAGCTTTTCAAATACTCAGCATATCAAAACCAATCACATCCTATTACGATTCTACCGTCTGGCATACACAGGAATCCGACACGCAGTGCCCGCAAGCTCATTTTAGTTCACACTCATGCCTCGAAAAACTGCATGCGTATGATACGCAAATACCTATCTTAGGCGTGCCATGTCCATTGCAACGCCTCACAGTCGTTCTCCCAAGACACTCTTCAGAGCCATGTTCAGATGGCTTGCCCAGCTCATTGCTATGAGCTTTGGAGCCTCCATCCGAAATCAGGACGCTGGGGCGGATGGGAGTTTGATTCCCGAAGACGATTATTCCGGGGCCCATGGCCTAAGCTATACGCTGGCCGCTATACCAGATATGTTGCTTCTGGCAATAGCCAAGGAGCTATCCTCCAGAGAAATACTGGATCGATCCGTATAAGCGACCTGATGCATCGACTATCATGGCGTCTTTCCGACGCAATATGCGCATGCGATAAAGGATCAGTTAACAATTTCAGGGATTGACTTGGCCGGTATCCTTGAACCGGCCGGAAGCGGCAAGTAACGGTACAGCAAATACCACATGAGAAGCAAATCGCTAAGAACGAGCAAAGGAAAGGCAGCAGAGCCTTCTTCCACATACACACGCTCCAGTACTTTGCGATTTCAGATAAAGCAATTCAAACGTCCATCTCAAATATCAGCTGGACTCTAATTTCAAAATTTCTGATGATGCTACAATTAAATATTACCCACATCTGGCATACTAAAATGTTGCGAAAAAAAAAGAACACAAAAACTCCTTCCAACGCCGTTGATCCCCTGGTAATCAGCCCAAGCAAATGCCCCAAAAAAGCCCCATCTCCAAACTCCAGGCTCTACTATGTAAGAACAAGCCGACCTCTAGGATCTGCTGCAATCTCCTCAATCAAGGGTCTCACAACTTACATCATCATCTAGTGCCAATCCAAGCCCATCCATCCAAACGCCGTCCCAAATAGCCCTCACGCGGCTTCATCTGCCTCATCTCCTCCCATTCGACTCTCCGAACACCGGCTCCAACCTCACCCCACCAAAGCTCCACCCATCAACAAACACATCCTCCTCGAACCTCTTGCTAACCACAAACCCCAAAGCCCCATCCAGCCCAACCTGCACCTCCACGTCGCCCTCAATCTCCAACCATCCTTTCCCCTTATTCTCCGCATACCTGCGTCTACCCACCCGCACCCTCACCGCGTCCGGATGCAGCAACACGGGCACGATATCAGGCGTGATCTTCACATCCACGCATCGGTGTGCGAAAGTTTTCGGGTCGAAGGGTTTACCGACCGAGAAGACGAGGTCAGCGGGGGGAGTGTACTTGTTGTTTTGGAAGGATACGATGAATTGGACGCGGTATTTCCCCTGCGGAATCCCGGTCTTCAGCGTGCGGAGACAGACATTGTCGGCGCGTACACACTGGAAGACGGCCGATTCTTCGCGGCGGCCGTCACCGTCTAAATCAGATGCCACGGGGTAGATCTTGCGCATGCGGCCGCCTTCATCAATAGCAAGGCCGCTCTCGCCAGAAGGACTCGTATTCCGGAACTGCGACATTTTAGGGACATCGTCAAGGTGCGCATGGACACCCAGCGGCATTCCCGTCTTAAAATCTAGTTGTACGAGCCGGAAAGATTGATTTATAAGGCCCTGCCCATCCATGCCGACTCTAAATTGATTCGCCGCGATTTCGAATTTTGGAGGAAGAGCGCTGAGTTTAGCCATCAAATCGCCGAGTCCACGAGCGCGCCGGATCTGTTTTGCGTCGCGCATGTATTGTTCCGTAAGGGCGGCCATTTCGTCTTCGCGCATCCATTGCTCGAGCGAGATGTTAGCGAGGCCGCGGTCGACGTCGAAGCGGTAGTAGCGGGTGTCTGTGTTGTAGTACATGCGTTTCATCTCGTTGTCGACGCGGGCGGTGCTGGTGGCCATACTGGCGAGGGCAGCGGCGAGAGAGATGTCGGTGCCGAGGCCGAATGGGAGCCAGGATGCCATTTTTCTGACTGAGGGGATGGATTGGAGCCCTGTTCCGACTGAAACGATTACGCCGATTGACCGGCCCTCCCATAGGGCTTTGGCAGCGTAGTCGACCTCTGCGCATGGGTTATTGAAGCCTACGCCGCCGTCGAGGTAAGTTACTTTTGGTGTTCCGAACTGCATTTCTTCGAAGAAGGTTGGCGCTGCTGATGTAGCTCTGAGGGCCTCCCAGATCCTGGTTTGGCGATCATTAGGGTCGTATGTGGATAATATCCTGGGCAACCCCAGGGCGTTCTTGAGGGACGTTAGAACGAAGCCTCGGCAACCGCGCTGGTTGGCCTTTTTGTGGACTGAGCCTCGTGGGTGCACCTTCCAGGTAGGCGCCCTAGAGGCTTTGGTGTTTTCGGCAGGGTTATCTGACGGAAGCTGTTCTGATGCTATATTGCTGACCGGAAACTTGGTGTCGTCCGGGTGGCCAGGTTGGGGTGGAAAGTTTTCATCGCCTTTAATAGACGCTAAAGGGGAGTCCGTGATAATGTTGGGCGATGCATCTGCCCATATACTGTCCTGAGGCAATTCGTTGTCGGGTAGCTCTTCAAATAGGGAGTCGTCCCACATAAGCTCGTCTTCTTTGTAGCCAAGATTTACTAGAGCTGATTTGATAGCCTTTTCAAGAACCAACCCCGAGAAGCGTGTAGAGCCTGTGGGTAGCTTCATGCCGGCTACCTTAATAGATCGGTCATGCTTGAAGATCTTCTCGGCTAGATGGCTGTAAATTCCGATGCACTGCTTGCAGTCCAAACGCAGACGCGAAAGTAGGATGGCGATGATCCCGCCTGTACTCGTGCCGCCAATGAGATCGAAATAGTCGCATGGCTTGAGAGGCGCGTTATCGGAGTGCGATCTGCGTCCGAGTCGCCTCTCTTCATGAGCGATATTCTCCATTAGGTCGTCCAGCACCATTAAACTGGACAGGCCACGAACTCCACCCCCGTCTAGCGATAACAGCCGCAATGGCGCATGGGGATTGGTTTCGTGGGCGGACAAATCCATCGTCGGCAAATGGTCTGGCAGACTGTATGCAGTTGAACGTGGGCTCTAAGAGGAGGGCAGATGCGGGTATCTCGAGCAAAGGTGGATTTCGACTGAATGTTGAGCTTGTGTTCAAAATAGACAAGGAAGGGAGGCCGCCTTACGGTATCGACAGCCTTGCTTTTAAACTTAATGCGATTCTAGATGAACTCGAGGGGCTAAAGCTTTCCACAGGTCCCAGAAGGAAGATAGATACCGAAGTTGAACTTGTATTGGGGACGCGTGAGTCACTTCGAATTGTTCGGTGCACTCAAGGCAATGATGCCTGAAAGGATATCCGTGGGTATAGAAGATGCAAAGAACGCGTGAATGTGTCTGCCTAATAGTTCTGGATGGAAGAACGGATTGATGAACGAGGCATTGATAAATAGAAGTATTAAGTAGAGTCGTTCTAGTAGTGGAAGTCAGGTGCCTCTTATGCGTCAGCCCTCCAACAACTACATGAACTTCTTTACCTAATGAAGGTGGTGCCGCCTAGAGCCTTGTAGCGAGCGTTTCTATTTCAGTCACTAGGAGAGGGCAACCATCGCCAGTAATGCAGCTTTACCACATTGGGCTATGTAAGCAAAAGCAACGATGAAGATCTGGGACCCTGAATCGAGGGTTCGCATCAGCAGTAAGTGAATGATGGGAGCAGAGGGGTGGAGAGTAATACAAGAGACGGACGGGGATGAGTTCGAGGTCATCTGCAGGGGCTGACGGCGATCGACTTTACCTAATTAGGCAGCTAGTGTATTGCGCCTCTTTGGTGTGGCACGGAATTCATGCAATGTTCGCAACCCAGAGAAGGAGCTGAATAAAGCCAAGAGAGCAAGTCAGCCCTACCAGTACCACGTAGAGAAGGGAAGATGTTGCGGGCTGTACCTTGAAATAGAGGCATTGGCTCTCATCCATGCTGGAAGCCTTATGGCCAGGATTTGACGCATACTCAAAATCAATAAAACTGCGCAATCTATATCCGTGGAAAAAGCCAGAAGGTCCATAGGATCTTGTGGCTGGTTTGATAGAATGTAAGCACGGTGAGATGATGGAGTCATGAAGTCGCAGCAGAAAGAAGGAGTTTAGGATTCCGGTGGCTTGCCGAAGCCACCACGCGCTGAAGTTGAATATCTACGGTAACGGATTTGTATTGCGCGCCTCATTTTGGTGGTGTGATAAGTAGGGGCTGCGGTATGTTAAGCCATGTTTGCCGCAAATGAATCGAGGGAAGGATGCTGTGCCTGTAAGAAATGCTTTGCCTTCATTTTGGCCGTCCTTCCAACCCTCCAAGATGGAAGATTACCGATTGTGGAAGGATTCATAAGGCGGGGGGTTGTTTTGGACACATTTCGCACAGCCTATATGGTTTCAGAGGAGCCGCAGTGTTTTAGGACAGTCATTGGAGATTATTCGGGAGGCTCTGCTATGACTCCAGATGGCAGAATGCCTTACACCGTCGTCTCCATCGATTCGGAAAGAGTCAAACATATATTTAGTCGTTAGCATCAAAGGAGCAAAGTAATTCTGCAGCACACAATAATGCCTACGCGTAGCTGAGATCTACAGCAGTAAAGTTCTATCAGTCAACTAATCGGTTGTGTAACTGGCTGCAAGGTTGGCGAAATAGCCTAAAGTCCTCGTTGGATGTGGAACCAGAAGGCGAATTGGGATTGCCAAGGGCCTTCAAGATATTTTCCAGCATGAGTGTCTAATATAGAAGTTCAATAGAAATACCCCATACTCTCACCAAGGCAGTTCAAGACCCTGCAGGTTCCGTGCTGTTCTTGTTATCCAGTTCTCCTGGTCGTGGCATCCGATAGATGCACGTATCTCTAAGTCCTAACGTAGGACTAGAAAAATCGGCTTCTCTAATCTCCAAGAGAGTGAACCCCGCTTTCTCCAAAACCTTCCGACTAGGAATATGCTCCGGATCGACATGTGCTTCAGCATAGTCGTACCTCTTTTCACCAGAGTAGTTTGCGAAGAAAACCGGCATGAATGCTTGGAGTGCTTCCGACGCGTATCCCTTGCCCCAGAACTCTTCGTTGATCATATAACCAACTTCTGGGGTCCTGATTGCACCAAGGACGCCTATGACTCTAGGTGTTCGCGTGCTGGTTGGAGAATTGGAAGAGGCCAGCGGCAGAAGCTCCATCGAGAAGTTCCAGCAATTGGAGCGATTAAGGCATTTGGCGATCCACTCTCTAGACTGTTCGACATCGTTGTCGGGCAAAGAAGGTCTGACATGGTTAGTCCGGTCTGAATCATAAAGAGGAATAAGAACTCACGTAAACCTCATTACCGTCGCAGACGATCGCAAGAGGAAGACGTCGGGAGCATCTTCGAGACGCAATGGTCTAAGCACCAATCTTCTTGTTCTGATTTCAACCTCTTTGTCTGCTACCATTTTTATCAGTCACCAACAGCCAAGGACTGTTTCGTAGCTCCATGATGGCGATGGCAAACTTGATGTAGAATGCTTGGGTCTCGTATTCAGAATCGCGGAGATAAGCGCAACTGGCCACCGTAGCACTCCGGTGGACTGCACAACACCACACCTCTGCTAATTTCAGCTTAAATAGTTTCTCCTATTGTATATCTCCACCAAATATCAACAGGTTCCAGGAAAACATGCCTTCTTGTTAACACATTTTCCCCTACTCATTTGTTTCTCGGCGATGGCAGACTCCAATCCGTTCGCATCAATCACAAATCCCCCACGCCTCCCCGGCGCCGGCCTGCTCTCAGCCTCAGCACAAGGAGCGACATTTCTTATACTTCTCCAAGTCGGCTCTCGGGCACTCACGTTTGTTGTCAATCAAATTCTCTTGCGTTTTTTGTCTCCAGAATTGCTGGGTACCTCTGCTCAATTTGAGCTTTTTTCAATTTCTGTTCTGTATTTCGCTAGAGAGAGCCTTCGAGTTGGTTTGCAACGGCAAGCCCATGGAGTCCAGACTGTGGTCAATCTTTCCTACCTTGCCGTAATTATTGGAGTCCCTTTGATCTACGTGCTTGCCATTATATGGCTTCAAGCGGATACTCCTGATGTTCCTTTTTTTGTAGATGCCCTGAGCCTTTATTGCTTTGCAACCTTCATAGAGCTGCTCACGGAACCCGCGTTCGTAGTTGCGCAGCAGAAAATGCTCTACCGAGTGAGGGCATCCGCAGAGACTGCAGCTACACTCTTCAGGTGTCTCGGAACTTGTGGATCTGCGTTCTGGGCTAGCAGGGAAAACGTCGATATTGGCGTCTTGCCGTTTGCCATCGGTCAATTGGCATATTCACTTGTTTTACTTGGCGTGTATGCAATACGAATGTGGCCTATCTCGTCAATGGGTGGGTTTTCACTCCTTCCGCAGCAAATACCTTCATCGTAAGTTATTCTCATCACCGTTGTCTCGACCCCTATTAACACCATGCTAGAAAGGAAACCAAATACATTCTGTCCTACTTCTCAGCTCCTCTTGCCCGCCTCTCAGCCAGCCTCTTCTTGCAATCCAGTGTCAAATACATTCTAACGCAAGGCGACTCCATCTTAATCGCCTCCCTAGCCTCTCTCCACGACCAAGGCGCATATGCGCTTGCCTCTAATTATGGCGGGCTCATCGCTCGCATGCTCTTCCAACCAATCGAGGAAAGTAGCCGCAACCTATTCGCAAAACTTTGCGCCGAGGATGCCCCTGATAATGACACATCGGATGGTTCGAGCGTGCCCGAAGGTGTCCGACAAGCGGGCGACATACTTCGCGACATTCTAAAGCTTTACAACATAATCTCGCTCGTAGCTTGCGCCTTAGGCCCAACCATGGCGCCTCTTCTTCTTACACTCGTTGCGGGTTCGAAATGGGCGGACACGGGTGCTGGTGAGGTGCTGGCGACTTACTGCTACTACATCCCGCTTCTCGCCCTGAACGGCGTAACGGAAGCGTTCGTCGCTGCAGTCGCCACTAACGCGCAACTTCACACGCAGTCTGTGTACATGGGCGTATTCTTCGTGGGGTTCGCGGGCGCGGCCTACGCGTTCCTTCAGGTGCTGGAGATGGGAGCAAAAGGTCTGGTATATGCAAATTGTGTCAACATGGCATTGCGTATTGTCTGGAACATCCTCTTTATCAAGAAGTTTTTTCGGCAGAACAAACTGGTGAGACGGTCCCCTAAAATATAATTCATTCCCACAACCCGCTCAATGCTAACTTGCGTTCCAGAATTTCGCTATCAGAGACACCGTCTCCAGTACGTACAGTATAGCCGCTGCTGTAGCTGTGCCCGGTGTTTTAAAAGCAACGGACGGAGTGTTGAGTCAACACGGCCTTCTCGGGAACATTGCGCGGAGTGGAGCAGTCACTATGATATTTGGGGTCATGCTGTATGTTATGCCATGTTCTCATCTCAACAGCTTAAGACTGACTAAGAAAACAACAGGGGTTTTTTCGAACGCGAATATATCGTTCGTTGCTACAAAATGTTGCGACCTCAGTCAGTACCCAAGGTAGTAAAAGCACGCAAGGTTGCCTTTGAGGGAAAACCACCAAAGTCTGCAAAAGGACGCAAGGTTACTTTCGAAGAAAGAAAACCCCAACCAGCAAAAAAGGCCAAACCAGCGAATGCAACCAAGAAAGGTCAGCAGTAGAAAGCCTGCTGCATTTTCACACAAAGATTTTCTTAGAAGGCACAAGCAGCGGCAATGGATGCTTTACCAATTTAGACGGAACGGTTAGACTTTTGGAAAAGGAAGTGTATACATATCATGTAGAATGTACAATGCAAACAGTTCAGAATGATGGATGCTGGAGCAAATGAGGTTCAGACGATTCACCCAACGCTTCGTATCATCGCTGCGAGACGGTGAAGGAAAGGGACGAATCCTTTCGTCCCATGAAAGCACACGCCGTTTCCGTTGAGTAATGTCAGAATTTCCCCGCACGTTCCGCTGACGATGCGTCGACAAAAGCTATCGTGACCTGCTGGACTGTGGAGTCATACACGAACGAGGTTCCCGTGCTATGCTTAGAAGCCTCCTCACACGTGCCATGGAGCATCCAGTGTCGCGAGGACACGTTGGATTTTAGTGACGGCTCTGGAGCGCTTCCACGGTTGAAATCATCGTGAGCATTCCGAGGCGCGTGCTGCGTGCTGCGTGCTGCGTGCTGCGTGCTTTTGCACTGGCGGTTGACCAAAACAGCCCGAGCTCCCCAGGCCCCGCGATGACACATTTGTCTGGACGGCGACTGGACGGATGCTTTGTATGAATAATGAACCGAAACAGTCCTCTGATTCCATACGCGCCCGATCCTTGTTAGCAGTATGCGGGTTGGGCTCTCTTCGGCGGTCGTTTTCTGCGTGTCGTTAGGGGGTTGTCCAGTCTGTACGACGACGGTTGCCTCTGGATTGCCTCTAAGCAGCTTCTTCAGCGCTGCCTCGTACCGGCGGACTGGCTTTTGTTTAATTTTGCAGGTCAGGCTGCGAATATGGCGCAATATTCGTTATAAATAATTACGTCGGGAGTGGTCCTCTCGCCGCAAAGCGATGCCACGAGACCTGGGGAGCATTCAGGAACGAGCCAAGAATATTGATCGCCGTGCAGGTCTGGGGAACAAGGCTGTGGCCAAAGCGGGTTGGCCGTTCCCCGGCTTGTGGTTGTAACATGCACTGGTAAGCCGTCTTGAAAACCGTTACATATCGCTCGTAGCCATGCTTACATAGCCGACGAGCTCCGTATTTATACCATTTACACACTCTTTTTTACTGACACAAGTATCTCTAGGGTTTTAGCCAGCTATATTACCATATATCACTTTCAGACTACGTTGTAAGAGGTACAAGTATTAACAGTGAATAAATCACTTTAACGTTCCGTTACAATGTTCAACATCTGCCACTCATTCAGAGCTTTAACCGATGTCTTTGTTTGAGGATGCTGAGAGCCAAAAATCTGTTTCTGTAGCTGAACGCATTTTCCCATCAGTGAAATAGCCTCGTCGTTGTGGCTTTGGGACTTGATCGTAAATGCCAGGTTGGCCATAATGGTCAATGTGTCAGGGTGCTCCGGCCCAAGCACCCTCGAGCTCGTCTCCATCACTTGCACAAACAGCTCTTCGGCCTCCTTCCACCGCCCTTGATTCC